>SKCR01023383.1:0-49396 GCA_019454045.1 Zanthoxylum bungeanum | reverse complement strand
GGTATTCGCCGTCGGCGCGTTCACAACCAAGCACCCAAACTCAGTCGCCGCAGCCAGATCCACATTATCAATACCAACACCGGCTCTCCCAACGACCTTCAACCTCCCGGCGGATGACTCGAACACGTCGCGGTTCACCTTCGTGCCGCTCCGCACGATCAGCGCATCGCAGAGCGAGATCTTCGTGCAGAGCTCCTCCGGCGACAAGTTGTAGGCGCAGTCCACGTTGGCGAACTCATTAAGTAGATCCAAACCGGCCTGACCGAGCTTCTCGGCGACCAAAACGGTGGGTTTTGAGGAGATACCGTCACCGGAAGCGGCGGAGGCGATGATGACGAAGCGCGGTGGGGGCCGGTTGCGGTTGAATGAGATGGAGAAGAGAGGGGAAAGGGTCTGTTTGGAGGACAGCGAAAGCTTGATGGAGGGCTGACGTAAGGCGGCAGCGTAGGTGGGGGCTGACGTGGCCATTTTTCAAAGCGGCGTCGTATGGGAAGTGGAGTGGAGTGAGCAGGAGAGATTTATGGGGCGGGGAATGTATTTATTTATAGTAGTGGCGAGTTTGGATGGTTGGTGAGATGGCGAGTCAGGGTTTTGTAATTTGTTCAGGTGTTCCGTTTAGTAGTGTGAAACGAGGGTTTATGCAGGCGCGTGTTATGTTCTGCGCGTGTAAGTCGAGGTGGTAAGGCTCGTCTGGTCATTTTATTTCTTTTTACTCTTTTTAGCATAGCTTTATTAAGTACGTTACGTAATGGTAGTGTTTTTTCTTATTATTTTTTAAAAAATAAAAAAATAAAAATAAAAATTGTAAATGACATATTCGGATTCCTTGAATTTAATCACATAACTTTAAAAAATATATAAAAATTTTCAACGAACCACAAATGTAGATTGAATCGAGCCGAAATCAGTTGGATTCAAATAAGCTGCAAGTAAATTTTATAGGGAAATCATCAATTTTTCATATGATAAATAACGTAATTATTGATGTCATAAATGTGATTAAGAGTCTATAATCTTACTAATATTACAATTGTGATTGTGTTTAATATGATTGAGGTTCAGTAATATGACTGAAATTACAATTTACAAATGTGACTAAGGCACAACAATGAGTTAGTCGCCTAACTAATAATCATATTATGATTATGAGTAAAAATATGACTATATTTCGATTCTATATGACCTAAGTAAAATTTTATTGTGATTGTGTTCAATGTGACTAAGGGTCCAT
The DNA here is from genome assembly GCA_019454045.1 of Zanthoxylum bungeanum. Lineage (NCBI taxonomy): Eukaryota > Viridiplantae > Streptophyta > Magnoliopsida > Sapindales > Rutaceae > Zanthoxylum > Zanthoxylum bungeanum. Next base: position 48,165 of record SKCR01023383.1, on the reverse strand, counting down.
AATATTAATGAAATAATTAATGTGACTGAAGGTAAGTAATGTGATTGAGATACACATAACGTAATTTTTATACCAACCTATATAAATTATCTGTTTGTGTGGGTTAATTGAAGTGAGCTAGCGTGTATCCTTTTTTTAAAGCCTCAGTATCAATATCGAGGGTACTATATGTATGAAATTCTCTAATATTTATATATATAGGAGAGACATGACCGTTAAAAAGTGTCTTATGGGAAATACACAAATTGAATAGACATATCTTCTCAGATTGATAGAACATGACCTTTAAGTTTAAAGTGCATTATGGATGGATACAATTCTTAGAATGATTACATCCTAATCTAAAGAGTGCCTAAAAAAACACCTACATGTTTATAAATAGACCTCATTTATTTCTCATTTATTCATTTTAGAAATTAGACAAACTTAAAAAGTTAAGTCTAGAGTTTTGAAAGTTTCCATCATTGTTCCAATTTCAAGTTCTTGAAAAAAGAGTGCCTTTTTTTACAAGAAGCAACCAAGTATCGTGAGAGAACGTTAGCCACAAGAGATCTGTAATACACCGAGACGAGACTAATAAGTTCTTAACGACCGATACTTTCTTGACTTGGTTTAAGTTCATTATATTCTACATAATATTTTCCAGATTTTGCTAACTCTAGAGTTTGTATTCAATTTATAATTTTACATGGTTTCTATTTTGATGATTTTGATTGAATAAAACATGTTAAAAGTGGTAAATAACATATCTCACTCAATAATAATAAAAAATTATTAATTTATATTTGTTGTTAACTCTAATTTATGCATGTGTTATTCTTCTTTTCTCTGAAAAATAGATTATGTGCATGAAAAATACGTAAGGGCGTTCGAACGCTCAATGAGCACATAAGAAACACTAAGTGTTCTGCATTTTCATTCGAATGCGGTGACGAACGTCACTCAAACGCAAATTATTTGGAAAAATTCGTTCGAACGCGTTATCAAACGCTACACGAACGTCAAAATCTCTGGAAATATTCATTTGAACGGCTGAACAAACGTGATATTAATGCAAATCATACCTAGAATAATAACATACATTAATTCACATACTTAAATTAATCAATTAATTCACATATTTGATAAATCATATATTAACTTGTTAATTGTCATATGATATACACATGTTTTAGTTATGGAATTTGGTAAGATAGATGTAAGTTGAATATTTGCTTAGTATAATATTAACTTGGTAAAAATCATATACATAAAAATTTATAAACTTTGTAGTATAGATTTGAGTTAATATTATGGTGTTCAATTATCACATGCATACACCTAGTTGATTATGTGCAAAAATTGAGAATGTTTAATCTTGATTACTGATTATTTGTTGCATACTTAGTTGAGAATTAAAAGTGTATCACAAAAACTAGTCCGAGTTTTACACAAGTAATTTTTTTTTTGGTTCCACATCCGGTATCCAGTGCCACATTGGGCCTGACTAATCCGGATTCGGACCGAGAGCTGTACGGTATGATCCTTCCAACGATGGTTACACAAGTAATTTCATTAAAGCTTGATTGAATTTATTTACTTAAATAATTATTGTATTATTTGTTGAAAACTAAAATTAAATGTAATACTAAAAATTGAATGCCTAAAATTTTCTATTGAGAAAGTGATTAAGAAAATTTCATCACCAAGGCGATAAGAGTCTAAGAATGTGATTATGTAGACTTATTGGTAATTGTTTATTTTCCAGTTACACTTGGTTAGTGGAAAGATCACAGTATCGATCGTTCATGGAGAGAAACCGGATAAGTTTGGTAGAGCAAACTTCAAATTGTGGCAGATCAAAATATTATTCTACCTGACTACACTATAGTTGGCTAAGTATCTTAAAGAAGTGTCATATGAGAAATACAATGCGTAAATTAATTTGATGCATGTTAATTATGATATAATGCGCAAATTAATTAACATAGACATGTCCATTAAGAAGTGTCATATGAGAAATACACAAATTGAATGAACATAACCTTTAAGATTAATAGAATATGGCCTTTGAGTTTAAATCGCATTATGGAGGGATACAATTCTTAGAAGGATTACATCATAATCTAAAAAGTGTCTACAAATGCACCTTTACATGTCTATAAATAGACCCCATTTGTTTCTCATTTTTTTATTCAATAATTTCTTTTAGAAATTAGACAAGAAAAATGCTAACGAGTGCTCTAATGACACTGATTAAGGATCCATTTTTGGAAAGTTTTTATGGGAAAATGAAAAAGTAATTAATATTTTGATAATTTTTTACATTTCCCATAAAAATGATGTGAAAACTTTCCAAAAATAAATCCTTAATGAGTATCCTTGGGGCACTCGTTAGCATGACCCATTAGATAAACTTAGAAAGTTCAAGACTTCAAGTCTAGAGTTTTGAGAATTTTTACCATTATTCCAAGTTCAAGTTCTTGAAGAAAGAAGTGTCTATTTTACAAGAAACAACCAAGTATTCTGAGAGAACGTTAACCACAAGAGACTTGTAGTGCACCGAGGCGAAACTAATAAATTCTTAAGGACAAAGACTTTATCGACTTGGTTTATATTCATCATCTTCTACATAATATTTTTCTAGGTTTTTCTAAATAGAGAATTTCTATTCAATTTATAATTTTGCATGATTTCTATTTTGATGATTTTAATTGAATAAAACATGTTAAAAGTGATAAATAATACATCCCCTCCCAACAATATAATCATACCCTCCGAAAATTATATGTATTTACTGTTCTTGAAAGTTGCTCATTATAAATTATAAACCTACTTTCTGATTGCGTCTTTACTTGTTATGCAAGTATGATATTTAGTTTATTATGATTGTATTTATTGGAGTTTAATAAATTATCATATATATTATAAGAATTTTTATTTCTTTATTACTCTTCTATAATGAAATAATAAATTACTATAATAATTAATATAGTGTAACATTTTAATACTTTTGAGGGTGCATTCAATTTTGTATACACTAACAAAATTTTGCATTCAATCTTATTTACACCAGATTTCATGCCTTATTTTTAAAGAAATTAATAAAGTATACACTAACAAAATACACGTCTATGTTTTATTTTTAAAACAAATAATATCAAAATTATACATTTAGGTTTTATTTTTAAAACAAATAATTCATGGATTATAAAAATTCTAAAAACAATGAATAAGACATATATATATATATATATATATATATATCATTATGAAATCTACTCCGTTGGTAATTTTTCCAAGCACGACCGGTCTCAAAGGGATTTCGTCCCATTTGGGACATGATTTGTAAGACGAGAGGAGATAAAAATAACTCGAAATTTTTAGCATGATGAGAGGTGATACAAAGTGGGAATAAATTTTGATAGGATATGATGAGATTTAACAAGACGAGATGGAATTTAACGGGATATTAGACATGATAATGAGATTGGACTAGGACGATGTAATGGATGGAAATCAGGACGTCATGTTTCAATTGTATTTTGTGTCAGTATGTCTCGATTATGATTTGAGATGAAAAATTTATCCGGAGGTGCGTTTCTTGTATAAGTTTGGGACAGTACCTACTACTCTTAAGCCCGGGTTGGATGATTTGGCGGTCGGATTTTCAACGTTTTCAACAAAATGAAAAATTTATTCGATATCATAACTGATTTTTTGAATTGAGACGAAAAATATTTCACTGAAAAGATTGAGGATCTCAAATTTCAAAAGAGATTCAAAAATTTTAGAGTAAAATTCAAAATTTATGATAATTTTTTAATCTCGAATTTCACCTAATTTTTTATTTGGGATAAAGAATTTTCCAAAATTCTAATTTAAGGGAAAAAAAATTGATATCAAAAAACGAGATTCATGACCAAGTGTGGTATTTGCGGCGGCTAAGTTGAATTGGATCATACTGTAAGCACTCTACTTAATACGTGTCAGAGGGTTGGTGGAGAAAGGAAATCACGCCATTGGAATGCTGTGAAAACACGCGCTAGATCTCTGTTCAGTATCAGAGGATCTAGGTAGGATGGCATATTCGTTTTGGTTGGTGAAGACTCTTAGAGTAGTGTTTTAAAACATAGATTGGTGTATCGATCCGGTCTGATTAGATGATTAAGAGTAAGAGGTTCGATTGGGGTCGAATCAAGGATCAATTCGTAATTAGTGTTTTAATCATATTTTTATTAATTTTTATAAAAAATATAAAAACTAAAAAAAAATTAAAAAAATTAAAATGCCAGATCAAAAACCCGCTTGATCTGAACCGGGTCACCAGTTGAACCGGCGGGGTTGATGATTATTTTAACTGATTCGCTGAAATCCGAGTTTAATGGATCATCAGACCGAACCTTGGATCAAGTCTCAATTCAACCTGTTTGACCGGCAGGTCCGGTCCGATTTTCAATCGTTGGTTTTGAGTATTGTCTGGGTTTAAGGAACTTGGGATTTTAGGCGTAATTTTTTGATAAATATTTATTTTATTTATTAATTTTGTTTTAATTTTTCATCGTATCTTTAGAAAATATTTTAAAACATTATTCTTTCTATAGTTTTTATCTAGTTTAACAATTTTACTCTTGAAAAATTTAAATAATTAAAATAAACAACAAAAACTTTATTTTTAATAAAAAAATGAAAATTATTTAAATTAAAAAATATTTAAAATTATCAACTAAGCAAAAAATTTCTTTTTAATAAAAAATGAAAATTATTTAAATTAAGAAGGATTAATTATCAATTAATATTGTAATTTATTATTTTTAAAATTAATTTTGTAATAATTAATCATGTAAAATATATTTCATATGAGAGAAAATATTCAACTATTAAGGGTGGCAGAAAAGCCCGGCCGATGCGCCCGGGGTAAAAAAACCGAGGCCGGGCCCTATACTCAAAAGTCCGGCCCGGCCAGGCTTAAACCCAAAAAAAAAACACACACACACAATTGGGGATGTAGCATTTTTATTTGTTTGTAGCATTTAAATTGTTAATTTATTGACGAAACTTTTGATTTATTCGTGAATTGTTTTTGCATATGGTGTGAATGTATTTTGTATTTGTATGTTTTTAATTTTTTTAAAAAAAACGGGCCGGATAAGTCCCGTGCTCGAGTCGGGTCGGGCCGGGCTTTTCCCGAGCCCGATTTTTATTTTTCTTACTAGGCTCGGGCCTGGCTTATTAAAGCCCATACCGGCCCGACCCATTGCCACTCTTAAACTATTGAGTTGGATTATTACTATCATTTTTTTGCCTTTTTTAATTTAAAAAATGTTTTATATATTTTCATTTATTTGAATTTAATTGTGAATATATATAATCATAAAGACAATTAATTATCGTTAATAAAAAGTTTAGTTTTTCAATATGAGCATAATTGTTAATATATTTTAAATTCTTCCAAATTTAATTTAATTTTTTGTTAAATATTTATATATTTCATATTTTAAAAATGTTTTTGTAATGTTACTTATCTAAATAGAATAGGGGTAAAAATGTTAAATTATGTAAATAATTAAGTTAGAGGGATGTGTTGAAGTATTTTGTAAACTATAAGATTGTAAATGATTTTAGAGTCAAAATATATGGATGTAAATAACATTTATCTAAATAAAATTCAGATACATATTTTTTAGCTGATATATTTTTCAATTCTAAATAAAATTAGAATATTTCTAAATCACATAAAAATACTTTAAAAAAAATCTTCTTAAAATTTAGATTCTAGATAACCATCTAATTCGCTTATATTTAAAAATGTCCATGCACCAAACTCCCACCTTCATAGCTGACCATTAGTCCATCTAATAAAGAAAAGTTTGAAATAATCATTTTATATAAAAGTACTAATAAAATATTTGATAGTCCTCTAGATTATATTACAAGTATATGTATCTAGATTATAGTAAATTTTAAATTATAAATATCTCTAGACGGTAATATATATATATATATTAAAGAAAAAACTACAGTTTACATTATGTGAGAATTGATAGAACTAGTGAACCATCCATTATTCGAGTAGTAAATGATTTTTAAAGTCCTTGGATGGCTATATGTGATAGATTTGACTCATTTTAAATTTAAATATTCGATCTATATCATAATAGAAAGATGATAAAAATCTTTAGGGGCACTCAGGGCCCAATACGTTAGAGATGGATAATGAGATAATTTTCTATACCCGTTAGTTGAAATAGTCGGTTATGAGTATTGACATATTTATTCAAATAAAGGTAAAATCTCAATATAATCAGGGACCCACACAAGAACCTGCATATTATAAATAAATTTTATACACTTATTAATTGAACAAGCCTATTAAAAATATTAGTATTCTCTTACCGGACCCGACTTGTTGTCATCCATATTTATAATTATCACAAAACTATCTAAATAGAGTTGTAAACATAAAAAGAAAACATCTAATAATATTGATAAGGGGATTAAGAGCCTATTTCTCAAAATCTTGCCATGCAAGTGATGAATCATCAAACCTCAGGGAGGGTCAGTGACAATACCAAGAGTTCGAAAAGATCTACTTTGCCTTTGCTTTGTAAAAAAAATTTCGCTTTATGTCAGTGCGCACTTGGATTTTTCTCCAAGTAGGGGGTATAGTTAATGAAGACTTGGGGTCAGAAAATTATTATTTTATTTTCTAAAAAAATGTTTTTTTTTTTTTTATAGTATTAAAAGGTGTATTATCAAAATAAAAATGATATACTTATACATATTTATCTCCAAAATTTTCCCAATTTTTTTTACTGTAGAAAGTTAGAAAATTTTAGGAATAAATATTTGTTAATATATAATTATTCTTATCAAAATGTTATTCGACACTTGTGTTGTAATATTTGGGGCAAACAATTTGTTATTAAAGATTCTTTAAAAATTTATTGTGGTCAAAAGACTTGCGCTGGCGAGGAACGGACACGAAAATAATTAATCCATGTGAAAAGTTGGTGTTTAGCATTTTTGGGGATGGGTAAATGATGCCGTAGGCGTATCGTAAGCCCAATCAAATACGACAATGCTCACCAAACTTTGTTAGGCAAAGGACAAAAGTATCCCCTTTTTGGGCGATTCTCACTTCACTTAGTTCGTAAAATCCGAATCATCCGGATGTTATATTTAAAAAAAAATAAATAATAATCTTAGAAATTCATCTGATAAATCACTCGATAAAAATTTAAATAGAATAAATAAAATCTTCGATTTCTCTCAATTTTTATAAAAAATTTATCTATTAAATTTAAACTTATTACTTGAACAATCAAATAACCACATCCATTGAGTTTATCTGAATGTTGGATTTGATAATATGAAATGAGAAAAAGTTATCAAGATGTTGATATATCTGATATTAATAATCTGGATTTTTTAACTTTACTTTATTTTTATATTTTTAAATCTAGATTCGGATACAAATTATATTTATATATTATTATAAAAACTAGATATAGATATCTCACACTAATCAATTTTTATTTATAAAAAAAGTATGCATATCTAGGTCAGACCTAAATAATCTTGTCATCCTTACTCGAATGTAAGTTTGTAGTGACTATATTATAGGCAAAAAAGAGAGGATGAAATGCATTTTTAATTATTATATTGAAAGTATAGATCCAACATGGGCTGGACCTATATATCTGAGTTGAGTCACGATAAATTTATCTCGATGAGACATTAATTCAATCGAGATAAAATTTGATTTAAAAAAATATTTTTAATGTAAGACAAATTAAAATTATCATTTTAATGAATCATTTTTTTTCATTAATTTATATCAAACATTTTAACAATTTTTTGTGCCACAAGATATCATTAGTAATTTTTTTTTTTAATATTGTAAATACAAGTACAATAATGTAACATTTTTTTTTTAAAAAACACATGTGAATAATTGAGATAGAGAAGTTATGAACAAGTTCATAAAGACTACAAGACTCCCCAAGTAATGAAGCTAATGAAGAGGGAGAAAATAATATGCATTACAAAGTGAGATAAAATCTTCATAATAAAAGTTTTGACTCCTTGCAAACTTATTAGATGCTTTCAACTTCACACGTTTATTTGAAAATTTCATAACAGAGGAATCAAACTTTGATATAGAATTGCTTACCAATTTATTAGGGTCAAGATGATGTTCATCAGTCGGAGGATTTATCTGATCCTGCAAAATGCTTCAAGTATGCCTCAGCCAGGATGTGCCCCAACTTAACTTGAGCTTCCGTTGTAAGGTGGAGGTGATCTTCTTTCAGATGCAATCCCTTTGCATCAACACATACAACATTTTGAAGATTGATCCCCAGTTGCGCTTCCCTAACTTTCTCTATATACTTGTATCCCGAAGCGAGTGCTACCTGAACAACATTCCCCGGATAATCAAGTATCAACACACCATTTAACAAGGCCATCTAGTGCATATCCTATTGCATTCAAATGCATTAGCAAACACTAGACAATGTGTCAAATATGGGTGTTCAAATTTTAAGTCAACCCAACGATCCATTCACCAGTCAGGTTTTTCAATCCGAGTTGATGAATGTGGGTTGAGTCTTGGATTTGACTCTCTATCTATCTATCTATCTATATATATATATATATTCAATTTTAAATAGAATAAGTTTGTTTGAAATTTGACCTATTGACCCGACCGGTCTCGTGTTTTCTTTTCAAATTTTTCTAGTTTAGGTTCAGTTTTTGGCTTCAACCAATTTGTTTGTGCAGGAATCCTCACAAACAATATAATCACAATCAATAAAACCAAAATATTGATTCTAATAAGACCATAGTGTTTTAGCCTAAATGTGCTCTATTATTACTTGATTATCAAAAGGTCAATCACTTGTTTTAGAGATTCTCGTATTATTTATAATACTTTGTCACAAGGAAAATAAACTGACAGCGGTTACATTCCATTCACGTTTTCGACTAACTGGCCCACTCCCTAAAATCTCGGAACTTCTCTATTCTAAGCGGTTGTCCAACTTAAAGAAACATAAAGTAATTAATTAGCTGTCTGATTCATTGTTTAGAAGATTCGTATAATTAAGGGGCTTATATTTCGAGCTTATTCCTTGCGTGATTTCTGCTTGCCTTTGTTGGAGCCAAGCCTGATATGGACTTTCTATTGGGGAGCCCTAAATTCAGACTCTGATAGAGGTTCTCGTATCCGATTCTGATTATAGGTTCCGACGTCAGACTCTGATGAAGGTCATGCTTTCAAACTCTGGTGATGGGTTATGTTATCAAACTCTGATAATAGGTCCTGAAGGCTGGTTCTGACAGGAGATCCTACAACCCTCTTCGTTTAGCCACATGTCATTTTACCAAATGTTTGATTTTCCCCAAACCCAATCCAATCGAGTTCTTAAAAATTTGACCCGACTCACCCGCAATTTGAACAACCCTAGTGTCAAGTGTGCTTGATAACACTAGACGTAGACCCGGCCAAGGTTCCGGTTCCGAACCGGTTGGAACCGGATGGTTCCGTTTTCTGGTTCTAAACCGGAACCTGACCGACCCTAACCGAACCGGTTGGAACCGGATGAAACCCTAGGGTTCCAACCGTCCCCCCCCCCCCCCCAACGGCTACTAGCCGTTGGGCTAGGGGTAGGGAGCAACGGCTCCCTGCCTCAACGTCCCAAAAAAAATTTGGGGATTTCTCAAATCATCCCTAATAACAGTAATAAAACAGCTAATTTTAGGGGCATTTTAGGTATCACAAAAATATTCTAAAATGTATAAATATGAGTCATTTTTCATTATTTCAACACACCAATTTCTCAATTCTCATTTCTCTCAATTCCTACAATTCTCTCATTCTCAATTCTCTAAAATTTCTTAAACAACAAATGGCAATTAAAATTTTATTTGTAATTTAATGTAAGTTTATTATATAAATTCAAATTCATAATTTTAAATTATATTATTTTATCTATCTCAATTTCTTATTTTCAATAAAGCAAAAAAAAAAAAAAAAAAAACGAATGGAATCCGAACCAGAACCGAACGGTTCGGTTCCGGTTCCGGTTCCAGTTCCACATTTAGTGTGGAACCGGAACCGAACCGGATTTAACCTGTTCGGTTCCGATTCCACACTCGTGATACCGGGAACCGTTCGGCGAACCGCTGGCCGGATCTAACTAAACGCATAAGACCCAACATTCTCGGAACCGAACCGCCGGCCGGATCTAACTAGATGCATAAGACCCAATAGAGTGTTCCGCTCTCAATTACAGCACATAGCGTTCTCCTCTCAATTACAGCACTTGGGTCATATTAGTTTGAGAAAGCGTTCCTTTTGGTTGGTTCTTTTTTCAAAAAACTCATGGGAAAAAATAAAATCTTAAGTTGTGCCGACACTAATATGTTAACACACCCGTACAATTAGATGTCATTATATTTATATACAGTGAAGACCGTCTGTGTTTTCAAAAAATATAGACGGAGCAAAAAAAAAATGAAGAAAAAACATGGACTATAAATCCAATTACATGTTACGATGTAGTCTAAATTAGTATATAAATTGTCAATTATTTATACTTATTAAATTATATCCCTAAATAGTACTGCATTACTAAAAACTAGGGGTGTACAAAGGGTTCGTTTTTGTAATAGAACCAAAATGTATAAAATCGAACCAAAATTGAATGGTTCTAAACATCTAAATTGAACAGTTCCAAAACCAAATCGAAATTTGACAAAAACCGAACCAAACTCGAAATATCCATCAATTATCAAATGTTAATATTTTTTAATGATTTTCTTATATACAAGAATATTCACAAATTATAGATTGAGATTATAGTACATACCGTAATAAAATTATAAAATTCTATTTGACAAAAATATATTTATACTGAGATAATTAAGTTAAATAAAAGATATAAAAATGAGTAATCCTTAAAATTTTATAATACAATTACATGTACATGATTACTAATCATAAATTGAATAATTTTTCAAAACAACACATTAACATCGTACATTGTTTTGATATAATCGGTTGTAATACCCCAACTGAATCGAACCAAATTAAATTGAAATTTGACAAAAATCGAATGGTTGCAAACTCTCAAACCGAATAATTTCAAAACCAAATAAAAATTTTGGAAAAAATCGAATCGAAGCCGAAATACCCACCCTTACTGAAAAAAACTAATGTTTACGTGGTGGTACAGTAGTAGTATTACTCATTACTCATAAATGATAAACCTCAACACTAACCTGAATTATTGGGAGGGAAGGCAAATGAAGATCTTGCCTCACATTGCTAATCAGAGTCTCCATGTTCAGCTGATACGCCTCAGCATCATGTAGCGTCAACGTGTCACTTTCTCCTTGGTACCACAGCAAAGCCTTAATCTCCCCACCACTCTTCACACTCTCTTTACTCCTCGTAACCATATCAACATACAACTTCTCCCCACGCGCCCACTCTTTAATAGAAGTTCCCCCAACCGCACACGGCACCAGACCCAAACGCTCCACCCCTGCAGACGCACGCGCTCTCACCGCATTGGCGAAAGACATCCCGGGCCCCACACCGCATGTCTTCTTAGTGTCGATGTCGGCGTGGAGTGGCTCACGCGCTCGCTCCCAGTGGACGTTTGCGCTGAAGCGGAGAATGGAGGGGTGAGGTTGGCACTCGTGTGGGACCACCCCGTCCCAGAGGTGGTGTTTGGTTACACCACCTCGGCCTGCCATGTTGCTCTGCCCGGACATAATGAAAATCTGCGTCGGGTTTTGGATATCCGAATTCAGGTCTGGTTTGGGAAATTCCATTTCGTAATTCTAAAGAAGTTTTGCTTTCAAGGAAAGTTTATTTGCTTCAAGCGGAATAAATACCATTCCAATTGCAGAAATAATATTAATTATTAAATGGAGGACCCATTAAATCATTTATATTACTGATCCAATTACAACTGGTTTTTTAAAATAATGAAAAATACTACTAAAGTAACCCCAGTTAATCATTTAATACACCTACCTTTCAAAATTTAAGCTGGTAAAGAAAAGTATAGATACCGGCCCGGATTAAATTTCCAGCACACCATTGTTATTTCACCGCCGAAAGGGTTTCCCACGGAGGGGGCCAGGGCTTAGCTATGCCCGGCCCGGCCCATTTGCTACTGCTGGTCAAAATGCACCAGCAAGAGCATCTTCCTGGCACCAAAGGAAGCCTTTATTCAAATATTAATCTAAAATCATCCATTTCTAAATCTGGAATAGTTTAAAACTAAGACAACTTTCACAAGTCCAGAAGAGATCCTCTAGATCTCATTCAACCATAGCATCCACAGAGTTCTTGGTGTAGGTAGTTTTGTGAGCTTGCTCAAAGAATAAAAATTCTCTGTTTCAATGTCCATCACTCGCTCTCCTTTGATGGTTTTGTACTGAGAAAAGATCTGATATGTATAACTTTAGACACACTGAAACTAGAGAATTTAGCTGAGCTTGTCCCGTCTCATCGACTGGAGTTTGAGTATTCACCTAATCTTCAGCTGAGCAGTAGCCCTACAGGATTAATCAATGAAGACAACCATATTCTCAGTTTTTTCACCATGATTATTATCTTGTCAAACAAATAATTTGATCCAATAGCTTTCCTTAGATAGGAAGAGATTTGATAAATACGGGTAACTCTCGGACAGAGTATTAGAATACCAGATATAACAGATACAAAATCAATTATAATAGAAAAGTTCAGATGTACAAAAATAAAAATCGAATCTACAAAGAGTGAAAAATCACCTCATATAACAGCAGAGAGGTCTTGAACAGAGACTGGCTTCGTGTCAATGTGACTCTGCCATCAGCTAGATGGCATTTTCCCATGAAGTTTTATCTTTTCTTCCATAATTCTTCTTTACTAGCGAAGGAATCCTGAGATGCCAAGTAGCACCATATACTTAGATCTATAGACAAGAACAGAAATGCCATTTCTTCAACATGGACAGCAGAAGGTTTGGCAAAGAAACTAGTATAAATCTGAACATATCATGTTTATGCTTTTTTTTTCTAATATTATAGCCCACGATTGCATAAGAAAATTAGGGAACACAAAGGAAAGGCACCAAATATTAGTTCCTTTTCTTCTTTATACTTTCTCTTCATTTCTTTAAATAGAGAAACGTTTGAGGAGACTCTCCTTTTATCTTACATTCTCTACTGAAACAAACCAAATATAGTTTCTTACTTTACTTTTGAATTTTAACCAAATAAAAAGACGACTCACCAAGGAATCATGTTTTGCATCATCTTTCCCTTTCTTGTACCGAGCGACATGCTCATAATACTCTTCCAGCTCTTTCTCCAACTTTTCAATGAACCAACCAGTATGCTCAAGAGACTGCTCATACCTATACTTTTCCAGGGCCTGAAAATGACAAATAGGATTGCAACTACTAAGTCAGCAATTGGGGTCCCACAAAGAAATGTTAATGCCCATCAGACCAGGACATTTACTGGGCAGTATAAATGAGCACTCGGCAGCAGAACAGATTAGCTTTCCCAGTTTAACTTAGTCCACATACAACATAAGGTCATAGTAACAACATGTCAACTCTTAAAAGATTTTTTTTTTTTTTCAAAAAGAAAAGCTGATCTGTTTCCAACATGCCCAGGATCTTCTTACAGAATTAACATCCCCTGAGATTCAATGACATGGATAATCATAATATGATTATTAATTATTATGAACTAAGTTCATTAAGCAAAAGAAGTATCATGGAACCAAATAGATATCGCATGTATTAGCAGGAACAAAAAATTGTAATTTCTACTATAAAAACACGCTAGCAATAAAAATGTACAGCTATTTAGTAGATAAGGACGTCATAATTCTACAATACGAGGTGTCAGACATTACCACCTATGTCTGGAAACTAAATGTTATCCTCACCATATCTGTTGTACCAACCTCAAGCGATTTTACTAGTTAAACTAACTAGTACCCAAGTATAGATGTCCAGTAATTGGCCCAGAGATGCAGAAAGAATAGCATGAAATTTAGGGTTATTCATGAAATAAGACGAGATTTCTGGGACTTGAATTAACAATTTTTGTTTCAATTGAATTATTTTATAATTTAGGTTTCATTTTCCATTAGCATGTGAAATTATATAAGATTCCATGTAATTTTTATTAGGAAGACTTGATAATTATGGAATATATAAAGACTTTCTCCCTTAGTTTTCTATGATTATCCCTCTTCTCTAATTCTTCCATTTTCCTCTAGTTTCTAGGTCTCCTCTTCTTTCCTATATCACTCAGCCAGGATTTGTTAATTATTACACAACCACTGAGAATTTGGCTTGAACTACATAGGCTTATACAGACACACTCTCATGTGCACACACAACATCCAATAGAAATCACAGTTTACTACCAATCAGCCTTCACTATTAAGGTTTTTGTGTGTGTGTGTGTGTGTGGAGGGGTGTAAAGCAAGCTGTAAAAACAATAATCTTTCAATTACCTGATTTTAATGACATTGGGGCATCAGGACAAAAGATAACGAGCGAAAAAGGATTAAAAGGATGTCCAAGAGCGCAGTTTGTACAAGTGTCAAGTATTGATTTATCAGCACAAATATATTTAGCATCTTTCTGGAAATTTGTGCTATTACTTATCCAAAAGGATGCCTTCAAATTTACAATCTGAATAATGATAAACTGTGCTTATTACATAATTGGTGTTTATGGTATTATAATCAAAGTATCATTTGGAAGACGAATGCAAATTTCACAGTTCCAAGACCATAAATAAAAGGATGCGTAGACATAAACGTACAATAAGTAAACAGACAAAAGATTTCCATAAGAAAAAGAAGAAACTCACCTTGTCTTTAGATAGGGTATCTGGAGGGGATATAACTTCTGGCCGCACATAGTTCTTTCCACGATAAAATAATATAGTACTGCTTGGTTTGATGTCAATCACAATGCCTTTGCTCAGTCGAGCAAGCTCTTCAGCATATTCATGAATTTTCCCTGGCTTGCAAGGTTTGCAAACAACCTTCACAGTTTCATGCTTCTTCCAATGAAGATGCATATTAAGAACAACACCTCCAAATACTCCCCGTCTTCCAACTTGGATATAGTTCTTCTTTTTCTCACCTGTACGTTTTAAGTAGTGCCTCTCTTCCTCAGTTAAAATTTCAGGATCATATGCTTCAGCTGGAGCTTTGGGAAGCTCAAATTTTCTCAACTTCTCAATAAGCCATGCTTCCTTGCGTTTTGCCTGACAAGATTTTATAAAATAATGAAAAATGTTAACTAATAATTATAACACAGAAATAATTCAAACCAAACAAATCTAAATGTATAATGATATTCCTTTTAATTAGTGACGTCAATGAGAAAGCTCAAAACCAGCAAAAAGATCAGAGTATATGTTCCTCTCTTTTCAACAGGCAAAGGAGGGGAAAAAATCACTCGCTTTGACTATTCAATCCATGAGGAACGAACAACTTTCTAGTTCCAGAAAAGAATTACAGGTGGCGTCCACACAAAAAAATCATGATTTATTTGGATTCATTTAATGATACCCAAAAAAGAATGTTAAAAGATGTAATATATCAGCTATAGCTAAAACATGATAACATACATTGAGTACAATTGAGGCTAAAGATGTATTTCTACTGTTTTGAGTAGAATTGACAATTGAATAACATTCCTACCTTCTCAAGTTTGTATATAATCCTAACTTCTGGATTTGGAGAATTCATCTTCTTTTTAGCCTTGAGACGATATAACCTGAGTTCATTCCTTTTGGCATTCTTTGACTTTTTCACCCTTTTTGTCCCCTTCTTCTCTTCCATTAGTGGCCCATTTCTGTCGCTCTGATTATTAAGAGAAAACCTTACAGTATCACCATCTGTCTTGAGCTCAACTGATGCATTTCTCATGTATCTAACATGTAGCCATTTCCTAATATCACCATGAGACTCGAGCAAAAATCCAGAATGTGTGGATAGTGCCCTACAACTTTGCTGGTAATGAAGGGACTTGGCAAATGCAGAGGCTGTAAACAGCAATGGGATCAGGGGCTCCTTGGGAACTAGACCATAGAACCATACTAAAGAATCCCTGCACAAAGAGTAGATATTATTTCCAAAATGACGTTAATGCTTGGAACCTACGCTGTCAAAGGCAGTAGTAGGTAAGGCCAGGCATTTTGGCAGTTGAACCGCCCAAGTGCCGCTTTTGACCAGTCAAAGGGAGGGTGACTAGTCAAACACGCAGAATTTCATCTATTATATAAAGCATAACCCAAAGTATCCATCCGCCGCCTATAGCTGCCTAAACGGCTATTTGAATCGCTTAGTTCTTAATTTGTAATTGAATCAACTGGGTTTCTATTTCCTCAGGTCACAAACAAACAACCAATTTGTTTCAATCTACAAAAGCAAATGCAGAATATACATTTCAAACGACTCCAAATGAAAGTGAAGAACAGTGAAAGAAAATTAGAAATTAACCTTTTGAGAGTTTCTGGGCATGCACGAATAATTAATGTAATCGAAGCTCTGAAGAACATAGCATAGCCAAAGATATTAATATAAAAGTAAAGAACGATCAATACGAATTGAAATCTCTTGCTCACCCAGAAATCCAATTACAACGCAGCTACAGGAAATTATTATAATTTAAATCGAAAATTAAACCCAAGTTTCTATTCCAATCTCGCGCCGCAACCTCAAGTTCAGAATAGCTGAATCAATCAAGTTTCCATGGAAGGTTTTTTTGTTTCAGTGGAAGGAATTCAATTCCAGCTGATAAAATAATTGTGAATGGACCCCTGCTAAAACCCTAAATTAATTTTTGCCCATTTGTAAAGCCCAAGTTGAGTCCAATTCCTCACTGAATCTGGGCTTATTTAACAGGTCCAAGAACTTTTTAAAATTTTGGTTAAATTTAAAATGCTCCAGGGTTAATTCTTATGAAAAATCAGTTCGGTTCGGTTTTGAACCGAACTCAATCAAAACTTAGGCTAAAAGATTAAAACCGAACCGAACCAAATCAATTCGGTTCGGTTCAATTTAAACTGTTCGGTTTTGATCGGTTTCTAAGTTTTGGAACCGATAGATTTTTGGTTAAGTTCGGTTCACTCCAAAACCGAATCGAACTGACATTTGCCCACCCTTATATAAGGATATATTTTTTGTTATTCTAATCCAATTATAGTTTACAAAATAGTTTTTTAATTAAATTAGAAAACACAAAATTATTTCCTAATCATAATAAGAAATAATTTCCTAATCAAATTAGGATTCACAAAATAATTTCCTAATCAAATTATGATTTACTAATCGAATTAAGATTTACAAGAAAATTTCCTAATTATATTAAAAGAAATTGAATATTATCTTCTAATAAGTTAGAAACAGAAATTAAATTCTTTTGATATTCATGAATATAAAAACATTATTTAAATAAATAATTTATCCCACTACTTTAGCTACAATGACATCTTTTGTCCCAACTCTCATGAAAAACTCCCATTCATCAAGGTCATGTCATAAATCAATCAATTGTAAGGAAGAACAAACATGATTAATCGCTCTTAAATCAATTATCCAGGATGATAAATGATATAATGATGATTCAATTGAGAGTAAATCATATTTACTTTTGACCTTCTTGTTTTGCTCAATTTCTTGGAGATAATTCAAATAATTCATCTTCCTATGTCCATCTACATTACAATGGAAACATTTTCCTTTGAGATTAGAAATCTTTGAGCTTTTCTTCTTCTTTTGTTAATTTTACTTTTTAAGCTTTACCTTAACCTTTTCAGTATTTTTCTTCCTCTTCTGTTTACTAAAATGTGAAGATTCAGTAATATTTTCCTCACAGATTTATTATTGTTCTGATACATGGATTCAAATATAGTCAGCTCATTCAACAATTGAATGAGGTAATTAGTCAATTTGTTCACGACATAGTTGTTTTTAAACTTCATAAAAACTTTTTGGAAGAATTTCTATAATTATAGTGACTTGACTAGGTTCGTCAATCCTTCCATCATAAGTTTCAGCAAAGTTGAATTGAACCATCATTTTGAGAAAATGTTCTCAAACTGAAGATCCCTCCTTATTTTGGGGCAGTAGTGGGCCCCATAGGGTCGGATCGGTGTCATGCGCAGCGGAAGTAGGTCTAACCCATGGATATCAAGGATGAATGTATTTTTAAATATTTTAATGAAATATCATATTCCATTACGAGTGTTTAGGGAAAAATCGGGTCATGCGTACCTAACGCGCAAGCAGCTTGCCCATGCTTGCGTAGCTGTCTGCGCCGCAAGTAAATTTTTTTTCCTTAATTTTAAAACCTTAAACACTTTTTAAAATTTTAATTTCAAAACCAACATCAACACATGTTATAAAACAACACACACACACACACACACACACACACACACACATATATATTTCTTTGAATCAAAACACAAATCAAAATAGAATCTCATAGTGAAATGACACCAAAATATGGTCAAGTGATTCTAAAATGGTAGCCATAGCTCCAAGTTAGTATCTAGAGTTCCAAACTCTAATTTTATGTTTATGTCCAACATAAATATTTTGACCCAATCACAACATATTGTGTTTATGCTTCCAAAACATTCATACACAATTCATTAGTCTAATTTCAACATCAAGCTATGTTATTATGTATCTAATACATAATACAACACTATATGTTTCACTAATGATAACTCACTAATGAAAAACATAGCTTTAAAGAAGATCAAACTTACCTAGTAAGCTTGATTCCAAGATTCAATCTTATTCTCCTTGTTGAAATATTGTAGTGAACTTCCAAATTTAGCAAGCTTGACTCCAAGATCCAATCTTGATTCCAATGCTAACAAGCTTCATTCCAAGATCAAATCTTGAAATGTTGTAGAGAACTTCCAAAGCTTCCATAATTTCACTTATTTTACTTAGGCTAATAGTTTTAAATCTTGCTTATTTTAGCTTTCACTAGCTTAATTTCTTAAGCTCAAGCTTAATTAAACATTGCTCAAACTTGCTATTTATAACAAAACTTATGTAATTTTTAATTAATAAAAGTCATAATCAAATATTAGGTAGACTTAATTCAATATGTAAAATTAAGTGTGACTAATCACATTTGTCTACCACTTTAATTTAATCCAATTAAATCCAGACAAATATTATCAAATGGATTAGTTCATTATCTACCACTTGATTTAATTTAATTAAATCAAGCCAAATACACCTATAATTACATATTTATAATTATCAAAATAACCTCCAATGGTAGAGATATTTAGGAAATTACAACAAATCCCTTGTGTGATTTTGGATTAATCTAATTGGGTCAAAGTAAATAATCAATGTTATCCAATAACACTTAATTGGCCAAGACTTCATTTTCATTCCCCTTAATTTCGATTGCCATTCCGGTCTTTATTTCTCCGGTGTAGAGTGGTCCGGAAGTTCATTCTGATTTTGTAAGGCCGAATTTTTCTCCTGCAAGTCCATCAGTTTTAGCTGAAGCTGTACTGGCATCCTCAGAGGGTCCAAGTTAGCAATTCGAAGATGTTACTGGAACATCAGGTCAAGCTCCGGGGCTGAACACACCAGAAGCGAGAACACTTCGGGCTGACAGTTCCAGAGTTGAAGGGTTATTTTCTAAATCAGTCTTTGGCACTCCGGATCATTCTCCTGGAGCAGTTCCTCATTTGCAAACAGGAACATCAACTTCTCCAGTGTCTAGAATGCTCGGTGTCATTCCCAGTTTACAAAGGAAGACAGTAAATGGAATGCTTCCAAAACTCCAAAAAAAGAAACTGCTCTGAAAGTTGCAAAAATGTCTGAATCCATTCCTGCTTCGGTTGTGCAAGCAGGTATTTAAGTTTTTACTTATTTACTTATCTTTTTGTTCATTTTCTAGGTGTTAGTTAGGAGACGATGATGGAACTCCCATTGCTGCTGATATTGGGGAGAAATCAATGCCCGAAGGAACTAGTGAAGGGCATTCGATTCCATTGAAAAAGAGAATTCTCGTTTCTATTCATTTTATTACGGGGGGCGAGTTCATCAGGGGTAGGTGAGCTCAAATGTTGCGGAGGAGAGTTTTTGGGGAAGATGAGCCAACTTTAATATTTGCTCGCCCCCTCGTAGTGAAGAGGGGGATTCAGAGATATGGAGTGTAAGGTTTTTTTGGGGTTAGCGCGGAAGCATCCATGTGACTGGAATTTAAAATTTTCTTCCAAAACCACTCTAAAGATCGTGGTTATGTCGTTGTTGATGTAAACAATATACTATTTAAATTAATCTATATTAATTTAACATGCATGTAATAAATAATTTTATTTATCAACATAAATAAAATTTACTGATAATAAAACATACCTTTATGTGCTTATTATCTTTTAGAGCCTTTTGAATATCCTCCTTGATTTTTCCTTGTTGTAGTGCACCAAGCGTTGCACCTCTAGTTGGCACACTAGCTCTCCTCTACGAACAAATCGCTCCCACTATTGAGAACAAAAGAAACCTTTTCCTTTCTAGGATGTTTGAAGTCTTTAGGAATAAATTGGAACTATTCCAATAGAGAGATAAAAATTCTTCAATTGCGCATATATATACACGCAACTATTGCTTATAAAACAACACCAAAAACAACTTGCTTGTTTTATTACATGCGCTGCTTATATATATATATATTCATGCAACAATTAATTGCCTTTGCCTTTATTCAACGTGAGAAACAATTTTTCTTCTTCTTCTTAAAACAACAATCAAATTGCTTGCTTATATTTATATATATATACCTTTTACGCAAAATGGCATATATATTAATATCATATATATATATATAAAAGCAACGTTGAACAGCAATTGCTTGTGTGTATATATATTATTCTTAAGCAAACTATTACAACAACAAACAATTGCTTTTGTAATTCTTGTAAATATATCAACAACAACACTTGCGCTGTGTATATATATTTATCTCTGCTTGCATGCAACCTACAGCAACAAAAACTACTTTTTGTTTATTGCTTATGTTCATATATATATATAGGCAACAACCAATTGTCACCTTCAACTTCAACAAGAAGTTTTCATTCAACTTCAACAAGAAGTACTTCTTGAATAACAAGTCCTTCTACAAGAAGTTTTGCCTCAACTTCAACAAGAAGTTTTGCCTTTCAACTTGTACAAGAAGTTTTATTGCCTTTCAACTTGTACAAGAAGTTTTAATTGTATCTCAATACAATAATGTCAATCAAATATCTCTCCAAATCAAATTTGGTCTCTTAAAGATTCTTTCCAAAATAAATTAGGATACTTAATCAAATTAGGAATCCTAATTAAATAAAGACTTCCATATTTAATCTTAAATAGGACTCTAATTAATTTGGGTGCTAGCCCACTAAATTAAAGCTTAATAGATTAAATATTATTTTGGCATATTAATTAATTAAATTTAAACTTACTTAATTTTAATTAACAATTAATTAAAATTACATTTAATTTATTTAATATAAATATCAAATATTTAATTAAACAATTAAATCTTATTTTATATTTCGAAATTATTAATCAAATTAATATTTCCGAAATATCTGAATATCCTAATCCAATTAGGAAATACCAAAATAATCATTTATTAACCTTTAATAAACATCCTCGAATTTGTAACATAGACGAGAACTATATTGTGCGACCGTCCTAGGTTCATTATCGAGTAGCAGTGGAATAATATTAACTCTTTAATATTTCATCTCTATGATATTCCACAGACCATGGGTAATCGCCTAGCAGCAAGCCATGGCCCCTAGTCGATGAATGAAGTGGGAAAACATATGAACCTGTTAGAATACACTTCGAACATGTCATCTCATTCCTTCCGATATTTATGTTTCTTATCGAGTCTGGATCATGGTAAGGTCAAATCCTTATACTCGACATATCTTTAAACTTTATCTTGTGGATCTGATATCTCTAAGATATCGACTGCTTTGGCCAAAGACTTATATCCACAACTTTAAGTTTCCTTGAAACATCTATAACTTTAATTATCAAAGTTATCGGATCCCATCTTGAAGCATACGTGACTTCGTACGTCAATCGCTCAAGGCCATCTAGCATTTATTCAAAGGACGTGAATAGTCGAATGAGGATATACTAGTGAACCAAGAGTATTATCGCACAAGTCATCATATGATCTCAGGTCAGAGGATATAATGACACTAATGTATTATTACGAAGATCAATGACCTTAGATAATATTACCATGTGATCTTACGCTTCTGTGGTCGTGTTCGATATTTCATTCTACTAATGAAACATCTATTGTCTGTGTCCTTATGATATGAGACTCATCATCCATTCTATTAACATCATATGTCAATCTAGGAGACACACAACAATATGGTCAAGTGATATATTATTGTCCTATATAACAATCACATTTTACCAAGAACTTAATTTGAGACATATATAAATATCGTTGACTCTCATAATCACAAACGTCTTTTGGATTAACGATATTTATCTGACATAATGTCTCAGGACATACACATAAAATATGGATGTAATAATGTGTAGTTAACAAATGCCTTTTATTAATAAATATAAATATAAATATATTACAAATAATATGCCTTAAACCATTACATCCATAACTGGTTTTAGGGCATACTCTCTAACAAACTCCCACTTGCACTAAAGCCAGTTGTTATGATACCCAATGCCCATCTTCTCAAGATGACGCTCCATTTGTTCTTGGCTCATTGGCTTTGTGAGTGCATCAGCCACATTATCAGCTGAAGGTGTTTTCAGAATGGCTATCTGCCCATCTCCAACAT
Source organism: Zanthoxylum bungeanum (assembly GCA_019454045.1). NCBI lineage: Eukaryota > Viridiplantae > Streptophyta > Magnoliopsida > Sapindales > Rutaceae > Zanthoxylum > Zanthoxylum bungeanum. The sequence goes on along the minus strand of SKCR01023383.1, from coordinate 25,275 downwards.
ATTCTCTTAGTATGTGATACTTTCTTTGAATGTGTTTGGATTTCTGGTGCGACCTTGGTTCTTGGCCTGTGCTATAGCCCCATTGTTTTCGCAGTTCAAATGGAACGCTCCTTCAATGGTGGAACCACACCTAGTTCTGTAACGAACTTTTTTATCCAAACTGCTTCTTTCGCTGCTTCTGAAGCTGCTATGTATTCTGCCTCAATAGTGGAGTCCGCAATAGTGGATTGCTTGGCGCTTTTCCAACTGACTGCTCCTCCATTACATAAGAACACGAATCCAAAGGTTGACTTATAATCATCAGTGTCTGTCTGAAAGTCTGAGTCCGTAAACCCTTCCACTTTCAGTTCTGGTGATCCGTAAGTCAATATCATATCCTTAGTTCTTCTTAAGTACTTGAGGATTGCCTTGACTGCTATCCAATGATTTTCTCCTGGATCGGACTGGAATCTGCTTGTTATACTAACAGCAAATGCGATATCCGGTCTTGTACATAGCATGACATACATGAGACTACCTATGGCAGAAGCATATGGTACTTGACTCATGCGTGCTCTTTCTTGAGGTGTCTTGGGACTCATCGATCTAGATAGATGAATTCCATGCCTACAAGGCAACAAACCTCTCTTAGAGTCCAACATATTGAATCTCTTGAGCACCTTATCTATGTACAGACTTTGGGATAAACCAATCATTCTTCTTGATCTATCTCTATAGATTCTTATGCCAAGAATGTAGGTTGCTTCTCCCAAGTCTTTCATTGAGAATGTTTTGGATAACCATACTTTGACTGAAGTCATCATAGCGACATCATTTCCCAATAGTAATATGTCATCCACATATAATATTAAGAACGTTATGGCGCTCCCACTGACCTTTTTGTAAACACAGGGCTCATCCACATTTTTGATGAAACCAAACGTTTTGATCGCATCATCAAATCGTAGATTCCAACTCCTAGATGCTTGCTTTAGACCATATATAGATCTTTGCAACTTACATACTTTATGACTATCACATTTAGATGTAAAACCTTCTGGCTGTTTCATATAAATTTCTTCCTCAAGAAATCCATTTAGAAAAGCTGTTTTTACATCCATTTGCCAAATCTCATAGTCATAGTAAGCTGCGATAGCTAAGAGAATTCTAATGGATTTTAGCATAGCTACTGGCGAAAAGGTCTCCTCATAATCAACTCCTTGTTTCTGAGTATATCCTTTTGCCACTAGTCTAGCTTTATAAGTCTCTACTTTTCCATCATTTCCAATTTTTCTCTTGAAGACCCATTTACACCCAATAGGACCAATTCCTTCAGGAGGATCAACAAGTGTCCATACTTGATTGGAATACATGGATTCCATTTCAGAATTCATAGCTTCAAGCCATCTAGAAGAGTCAATGTCTGACATTGCTTCTTCGTAGTTTCTTGGGTCATCAACATGAACCGCTTGACCAATCATAAAAGATTCAAAATCTTGTTGATTGACTAGGGTATATCTCAATGGCAAGCGAGATTCCCTAATTGATCTACGAAGTGGTTGTGTTTCTTGAGGTGCTTCTTGTTCTACTTGTTCTGGTTCCTTCTGAGTTGAGTCAATTCATTTTCCAGAATTCTCTTCTTGAGAGACTTCCTCATCTAGGTCAACTTCTTTCCCAATACTTCCCTCTTGAACCAAACGGTCCTCAAGGAAGGTAGCATTCCTACTAACCACTATCTTGTGATCAGAGGGAATATAGAAGTAGTATCCCATAGAATCTTTGGGATATCCTATGAATTGAGCTTTTTCAGATCTTGAGTCTAGCTTTTCTGTAAAGACTTTCCTTACATAAGCTGGACTACCCCAAATCTTCAAATATCCTAAATTAGGACGTTTCCCATACCATATCTCATATGGGGTTTTAGGAGCGGATTTGGTCGGAACTCTATTTAGAACATGCAAGGCTGTTTGGAGAGCATATCCCCAAAAGGACGTCGGTATATCAACAAAACTCATCATGGAACGTACCATATCCAATAGGGTACGATTTCTCCTTTCAGAGACACCGTTATGCTGAGGTGTGTAAGGAGGTGTTACCTGTGACACTATTCCATGTTCCTTGAGATAATCTTGAAATTCAGTACTTAAGTATTCTCCTCCACGATCAGATCGTAGATTTTTAATACTTTTTCCTAATTGGTTTTCTACTTCATTCTTATACTCTTTGAACTTTTCAAAAGTTTCTGACTTATGTTTCATTAGGTACAAATACCCAAATCTTGAACAATCGTCAGTGAAAGTAACGAAGTATTGAAAACCACCTTTGGCCACTATACTAAGTGGGCCACATACATCAGTATGTATGAGTTCCAAGGTTTCTTTGGCTCTTTCGTTTTGTCCTACAAAAGGTGATTTGGTCATTTTTCCTTTGAGACATGATTCGCAAGTTGGATAAGGTTCTAAACCTAATGAAGGAAGTAAGCCTTCCTTCTCCAATTGTGAAATTCTTTTCTCTCCAATATGACCTAATCTTAAGTGCCAAAGGAATCTTGAATTAGGATTATCTCTTGGTCTTTTTGTTGTTATTGTATTTAATTCTTTGTTATGGTTCTCATTCATTTGCAAGACATACAATCCATTTTCTTTTAGTGCAACACCAACAAATTTATTCAGATAATAAATATTGCATTTCTCATTGATAAAATGAAATTCATAATTACATTTTGTCAATATTGGAATGGAAACAATGTTTCTTATTGCACTAGGAAAATGTAAGACTTTATCTAATAAAATTAAATGTCTTGATGGCATAGGAAGTTGACACGCCCCTACGTTGGTTGCAGAGACAAGTTCTCCATTCCCAACTTTCAGGACCACTTCTCCTTCCTTAAGTAACATCTTACTCTTTAGAATCTGCAGAGACATACAAATATGTGATGTCGCAGCAGAATCTAAAATCCATGAATGAGATATGGAACTTATTCCAAGATCCATTTCAATAACAAAGAACGAGGACGTACCTTCCTTTTGCTTTTTCAAGCTTGCAAGGTACTGAGGACAATTCCTCTTCCAATGTCCTTTCTTCTTGCAATAGAAGCACTCATTTTGAAAATTGGGGCCATTGAGTTTATCTTTGTCAAGTATTGATTGGATTCATTTTGTATCACGTACTCTGTTGAAAACACGAGTTTGTTACTAATTTGTAATAAGTAATTAAACAAAATTTAAGGCCTTTTAAATAATGTTACTCCCACTAATTTTAGTCGAATTCCACACTCCCCTATGCGGAAAACGGAAATATTGTTGGATATATTTCTAGTGGGACGTCGAGTTCTCATTGTTAATGTCATGCCTCACCTAATGGGTTTTGGCATTTCATTTGCAATGAGTCAAAACTCCTTTTGTTTGTATCTCTATACAAGGCTCGACATTACTACCTCCAGCGAACAATGTCTCACCTAATGGGTATTGACATCTTCACTAGTTAAGCTAGGCCCAACACCTTTCGTCACGTAACACATGTGATTGGCCCTCACCTAATGGGTTTTGGGTTTGCAATCATTAGGCTACATATACGAACATGTCAAATAGTACTTAAACATATAAGGGTCCCTCACCTAATGGGTTTTGGGATTACCAAAATACATTCAGTGGACTATTTGATTGTGTTGGAAGGTTAATGCTTAATATTAAATCTTGGGGAATATATAATTATTCATATCTTATATGAATTAGGTCTTTTCTTTTGGTGCGTCTTGATGTCTTTGTATCTTATACTTTCATCATGCACAAGCACATTAAGCACATAACTTTTATGTTTGGCTCTAGACGAGGGGATCCTAATCTTTTATTAACACTTTAATAAGACTGTTCCATTTGGTTTAAGACAATCCTTCACAATTCGGTAACTAGAGAAAAACTCCCAGAAGATGAGGGGGGTCCGGCGTGACCACTTAAGTCCCTACCTTCTTAGGCTCTTATCGCCTTGGTGACAGAGTTCTCTTTAGTACCTCTTTGTTCGAGAAGGTCTTAGGCTTTCTTGGCTTGAATAATCCTATATACTAATCTTGAAACTTTTAAAAGATTATACTTTGATTATCAATTAATATTTTAATCATATTAAATAATTAAAAGATGTAATCAAAGTTGTATTAGGATTCTTGTGGTGATTTAATTTAATAATCCAATTAAAATTTTATATGGGTTTAACTTCCTAAGAAGTTATTTAGTTCAAAACTAGCAACAACTCAATTTCTATTAGAATTCTTTCCAAAAACAATTTTAATGAAAATAGAATTCTAATCATACTCAAATTTAATTCTGGAGATTTTTGTAAAATATTTGTAATTTCAGAAATTACAATTTCACCTCTGATCGTTTTGGGTATTTACAATAAATCCCTAAAACTTTCAGAATTTTACAAATTGGTCATGCGGAGTCTGCCAACCTGAATTTTCAGGTTCTGTCCAACAGATTGTTTTGCGTAGCAGACGACCTTTCCAAATTCCAATTGAGTTGAAATTTTACAGAGTCGTTAATCCATATGTCTAGTGTCTCCACAAAAAATTTCCGCCAAAAAACGATTTTATCAACATAAAATAATAGCCTAACCGAACAGCTCTCATTAGGATCTCATATACATGCTTTAATTTGTTTTCATCAAAACGACATAACCTCAAAGCTCTGATACCACTGTAAGGTTTTGGGGTTAGCGCGGAAGCATCCATGTGACTGGAATTTAAAATTTTCTTCCAAAACCACTCTAAAGATCGTGGTTATGTCGTTGTTGATGTAAACAATATACTATTTAAATTAATCTATATTAATTTAACATGCATGTAATAAATAATTTTATTTATCAACATAAATAAAATTTACTGATAATAAACATACTTTATGTGCTTATTATCTTTTAGAGCCTTTTGAATATCCTCCTTGATTTTTCCCTTGTTGTAGTGCACCAAGCGTTGCACCTCTAGTTGGCACACTAGCTCTCCTCTACGAACAAATCGCTCCCACTATTGAGAACAAAAGAAACCCTTTTCCTTTCTAGGATGTTTGAAGTCTTTAGGAATAAATTGGAACTATTCCAATAGAGAGATAAAAATTCTTCAATTGCGCATATATATACACGCAACTATTGCTTATAAAACAACACCAAAAACAACTTGCTTGTTTTATTACATGCGCTGCTTATATATATATATATATATGTATATATATATATATATATATATATCATGCAACAATGAATTGCCTTTGCCTTTATTCAACGTGAGAAACAATTTTTCTTCTTCTTAAAACAACAATCAAATTGCTTGCTTATATTTATATATATATACCTTTACGCAAAATGGCATATATATTATATATATCATATATATATATAAAAGCAACGTTGAACAGCAATTGCTTGTGTGTATATATATTATTCTTAAGCAAGCTATTACAACAACAAACAATTGCTTTTGTAATTCTTGTAAATATATATCAACAACAACACTTGCTGTGTGTATATATATTTATCTGCTTGCATGCAACCTACAGCAACAAAAACTACTTTTTTTGTTATTGCTTATGTTCATATATATATATAGGCAACAACCAATTGTCACCTTCAACTTCAACAAGAAGTTTTCATTCAACTTCAACAAGAAGTACTTCTTGAATAACAAGTCCTTCTACAAGAAGTTTTGCCTCAACTTCAACAAGAAGTTTTGCCTTTCAACTTGTACAAGAAGTATTGCCTTTCAACTTGTACAAGAAGTTTTAATTGTATCTCAATACAATAATGTCAATCAAATATCTCTCCAAATCAAATTTGGTCTCTTAAAGATTCTTTCCAAAATATAATTAGGATACTTAATCAAATTAGGAATCCTAATTAAATAAAGACTTCCATATTTAATCTTAAATATGACTCTAATTAATTTGGGTGCTAGCCCACTAAATTAAAGCTTAATAGATTAAATATTATTTTGGCATATTAATTAATTAACTATTAATTAATTAATTTAACTTACTTAATTTTAATTAACAATTAATTAAAATTACATTTAATTTATTTAATATAAATATCAAATATTTAATTAAACAATTAAATCTTATTTTATATTTCGAATTTATTAATCAAATTAATATTTCCGAAATATCCTGAATATCCTAATCCAATTAGGAAATACCAAAATAATCATTTATTAACCTTTAATAAACATCCTCGAATTTGTAACATAGACGAGAACTATATTGTGCGACCGTCCTAGGTTCATTATCGAGTAGCAGTGGAATAATATTAACTCTTTAATATTTCATCTCTATGATATTCCACAGACCATGGGTAATCGCCTAGCAGCAAGCCATGGCCCCTAGTCGATGAATGAAGTGGGAAAACATATGAACCTGTTAGAATACACTTCGAACATGTCATCTCATTCCTTCCGATATTTATGTTTCTTATCGAGTCTGGATCATGGTAAGGTCAAATCCTTATACTCGACATATCTTTAAACTTTATCTTGTGGATCTGATATCTCTAAGATATCGACTGCTTTGGCCAAAGACTTATATCCACAACTTTAAGTTTCCTTGAAACATCTATAACTTTAATTATCAAAGTTATCGGATCCCATCTTGAAGCATACGTGACTTCGTACGTCAATCGCTCAAGGCCATCTAGCATTTTTCAAAGGACGTGAATAGTCGAATGAGGATATACTAGTGAACCAAGAGTATTATCGCACAAGTCATCATATGATCTCAGGTCAGAGGATATAATGACACTAATGTATTATTACGAAGATCAATGACCTTAGATAATATTACCATGTGATCTTACGCTTCTGTGGTCGTGTTCGATATTTCATTCTACTAATGAAACATCTATTGTACGTGTCCTTATGATATGAGACTCATCATCCATTCTATTAACATCATATGTCAATCTAGGAGACACACAACAATATTGGTCAAGTGATATATTATTGTCCTATATAACAATCACATTTTACCAAGAACTTAATTTGAGACATATATAAATATCGTTGACTCTCATAATCACAAACGTCTTTTGGATTAACGATATTTATCTGACATAATGTCTCAGGACATACACATAAAATATGGATGTAATAATGTGTAGTTAACAAATGCCTTTTATTAATAAATAAAATAAAAATATATTACAAATAATATGCCTTAAACCATTACATCCATAACTGGTTTTAGGGCATACTCTCTAACATGGAGATCAACATTCATGAAGCAAGACCGAGCGTTTGTACAAAGGAGGATCACTCTGGGATGACGCTATTGTATGTTTTGAAGTTCTTAATGGGCTTTATAACCCAAGGGATGAACCTTGTCTTAGAAGACCTTGATTTGTCTCTTGCACATGCTATGATGGTGGGGAGTATTTTTGTTAAAAATTTAATGCTTTTATAAATAAAGAATTTACTTAATATATGTTGTGCAGGCTATTCAAGACACATGCTATGATGGTGGTGATTAGTTTTGCTCACCCCTTAATTATTAACCTTCCAAGTAGGACTCGAGATAATTTAGAAACTATGGATGTTTGGTTGAATCTTCAAGAATTTGGATCATGACGAATGCATTTTCTTCATTAATTCTATTTGGGTGATGTATTGCATAATCAGACTATTGTTTTGAATTTTGATTATTTATTCATAACAAGTATTCACATTAAACTGTTAGAATTTTTTTTTAATATTTTATATATGACCTTATAATATTTATTTATATTTTAAAAGTCCTAGAGATATATTTTCGAACTTAATTAATTTTTTGACCATTTTAATTGATTTTTGAAATTTGTTATGCTGTGTTATTTATTTAAATGTAATTGATCGGTTTCGACTTTCGAGTCGTGACATTTTCTCACCCGGAATCTCTAGGGAACAAGTGTATAAGAATGCAAATAATGTGGCTCACCCTTTCAACTCATTTAGCTTAGCTTTGCGTTTGGGTATTTTTATTGTTTGGATGGAGGATTATCAATATGAAATCGATTCTTTCCTCAAAAAGAAAGTAGTGTAGCGGTAGATTTACACCGCATCATTGTCAATTCACCACCAAAAGTGCTTCCGAGAATCTTTAGCAAAAAATAAAAATAAAAATAAAAAAAAAAACAAATCCCTAATAATTTTTATTTTTTATGTAACATTAACTTTCATTAATCAGTCAAACATACAGACGTACACTTTATCATTTTCAATTATCAACAACAATAATCATTCTTACTCTTTATGCAACATTGAAGTCAACAAAAGAACAAAAGATACAAGGAAAAAAAATTACACTTTAATCCAACAAAAAACACTTTACTGGGACCCAAACACCTCATTAGCATTAGCATGAGATCTTTTCCAGGATTTGAGCTGCTTCCTTCATGGAAGGTCTCTTGTGCGGTACAAAAGAAGCACAACTAAACCCTAATTTAAAACAAGCCAACATAGCATCTTCATTGCTTTCCACGTCACCCCTAATAGCCACGTCAACCATCCTCAAAACCCTAATCTTCTCCTCCGGAACTGAACCCAACTCCCTCTCTGACAACACTCTCCCTGTGAGAAGCTCAAGCAACACTATCCCAAATGAATACACATCCCACTTAGGGTTTGGCTTGAGTGTCCTTAACAACTCCGGCGCTTGGTACGGTGACATTGAGCCACCACCACCGGACGAGCCAGCGGCTGCATAAGGGCTCGAACCAGTGGTAATTGCATGGTGGTTTCCAAAGAGCCGGCCTGTTGAATTGGTTGCTTTGTAGCTTGTGTTAATATTGCTGGTGGAAACAAGGCGATCTAAACCTAGATCAGTTATTAAGGGTTCCATTTCTGAGTTAAAGAGAATGTTGCTAGGTTTAATATTGCCATGCACGTGTTTCTTCTCGTGGATGTAGGCCAGTCCTCGAGCTACTCCTCTTGCTAGCTTGAGCCTTACTTCAAGAGGTAGATGCAATTGGGATGATGAGCCTGGTTTCCCTGAAATTTAGAAAATAGAATTAATTAAACTCTCTTATATATACATGTTTGTTATTGATGAATATCATTAAAGGTTTTTGATGGAACAGAAACTTGAAGATAAATGAAATCATATATAGTTTCTATAAATATCTACTATTATTAATATAATAAAGTCCCAATAACATATTAGAATTTTAACAGTAAGCAAATCAAATTCTAAAGCCGAAATAAAACAAATAATAAATTGATCACAATATTTGAGAGGGATCTTGAGATGTCTTTATAAAGTGTTGAGACTTTCAATTAATTGAAGTATTTTTGGGTGCAATTAGGCTCATGATAAGAACAAAATTATGAGGGATCATATTTTGGAATTAGGCAATCCTAAACTGCTAAATCAAATAATATATGACTAATTAGATGAGGGTTGAAAAAAATATATATATATATATATATTTAATTTGAAAATTAAGATTAAAAAAAAATAAAAATAAAAAAATTGAGGACGATCCAATTATTGGAAGCTGAAACCCCCTCACCTCATATTTCTTATTTTTTTTTCGCTAACTTCGAAATGATATGTACTCAAAACGATAATCACCTCATATTTCTTTTTTTCGCAAACTTCGAAATGATATGTACTCAAAACCGACAACTATAGTCTAAATTAAGGACTTATAAAAACAATTTGTATAGAATCAAAGATAAAAAATGGTTTTACTGTTTTTGTCCTTTGTACGACCAATTAGGAATATTTGGTGTTTAATTAAGTTTGTAATGAGTATTAGACTAATAATAAAAGAATCAATAAAATTTATTTGAAGTTTATATTAAATAAATCATGATAATTAATTTAATATTTAACACAAATTTATTTCCTGGGATAAATTTTGTACCACCAATTCAAGAAATGGACCACATGGAATAAGAGAATCAAATAACTAACACAAGCAGAAATTATATTTATTTAATAGAATAAAAAGAGTCGTGTGTAATTTGAACTTATATTTCTTTAACTACACTATATAAAAATTATCAAAATAGACATATACCACAACCCACAAGCAAAATTAACACGACCCAAAAAGCTGGTTTGCTTGGATAACAAAGATGTGGTGGATTTCAAAAACTGTGAGCCACACGGCCAGTCACGCTAGCGTTTTCCTTTACGAAAACGACATGTGCTTTTGACGTATTATGTGTTTCCTATTGATTCTCTCTTTATTGAAAATTTTACTACCATGCTTCACGGGCTAACCTTATTATCTTAACTACTACGCCGTTTGATTCACTAGGCCCACAAAGGTAAGTATTTTTTCCCTCTTAATTTTTTTTTAAAAATTATTGGAAACCCACCGCCACCCATTCTCGGCTTAAGTAGAACAGATAAAATTTCCGATTGTCCTAAGTTCTTATAAGAAACGCACTTCATGAATCCGAACACAGGACCTCAAGATGAGATTCTGAATGATACACCATCAAATCACGCCCCTCTAAATCACTATTAGGATTTTTCATAAACATCACATAATATTTTTTTTTTAAAAGATACAAAACATACTAATAATTAAATTACCCCTCAAATTTTTTATTATTATTATAAAATAAAATAATATTTAAATTTTATTCAACCCACACCAAAAAAAACGAGCCCCACCTTCATATTAATAAATTTTTATTATTTCTTTGTATGTTTACCTTATAAAATCTATTAAATAACTAGATAAATATATATATATATATATATAACCACTCTATTATCTCATACATCCACATCCTTAATTGATATAATGGGACTTTTTGAACCTACCAAAAACCCAACTCGAGAATATGAGTAGCACTAGGCTAAAGTAGCAACTTTAGATGGTTAAAAATTTTAAAATTTTATCAATAATTTCACTTATAAAAACATCAAAATTTCTAAATTATATGAAATTAATTAATAAGTAAAATAATAATTTAAAGTCCATGATAGAATAATTTTTTGATGTACTATAATTAACTTATAAATAAATAATATATAATTTAATTAATATTTTTTTTATTAATATACGTGATAATATATGATTAGACGTGACTGAATAGATCAAGTGGACTGTAGATAAGAATCAGGAAGATGGCTAGTATTTTTTTTTAGCAAAAATCACTGACTAAAGCTAACGTGCACAGTAAACTTGTATTTTTAGCAAAAAAGAGGTAAAATTTGATAAAAATTATTTGTTTTTAGTTAAAAATTATTTTTCTTAATTTTTATACTATTTTTTGTGGATATATCATCATTTTTTTTTAGCAAAAATACTGACTAATGCTAACGTGTACAGTAAAGTTGTTATGTATTTTAGTAAAAAGAGGTAAAAATTGATAACATGCGCTGGAGAAAAGAAACAGAGAGATGAAACTTACTGGAACTGAAGCTAGCAAGGCAGCCATTGGAGAGATAGTCAGAGATAAGAAGCTTCTCTTCATCTCCCCAGTAAAACCCACGAAGCTTAACCAAATTGGGATGCTTCAACTTAGCAATGGCCCTCACTTGGCTCTCGAAATCCTTCAGTCTCTGAAAACAAGTCTCCCCAATTCTCCTCACAGCAAGCGCAGTCCCATCTGCCAGCACAGCTTTGTACACAATGCTGGAGCTGCTCGTGCCCAAAATGTAAGCTGATGCCTTGAACAATGTCTCCACTTCTAGCTCTGTCTCCCCATCAACTGTCACCAATGTGCCTGCTGCTGCTGCTGCTCCTGCTCCCCCTTTGCTGCTGCCCTCTTGTTGCTGATGATCACCATTCACATGATCTTCATATTTTTTGTTGTTGCCCTTGCTATCTTGGTCACTATCAGAGCTTGTGTTAGCATCTGATGTCTCCTCTCCTTGTATCATTTTCAAGCATGACCATGTTGCATGTTCTGTTTTTGTCACTGTAACTGCTTCAACTGGCAGTTTCTTCTCTGCCTTTGACATGTTTGATGTGTTTAGTGTTTTTCTCTTCTTGAGTTGATAAACGTAAAGAATGACCAAACCAAGAATCCCAATTCCGGCTAAATCTGCTACAGCAATGGCGGCTATGGTGCCTGGTTTAAGCCCAGCTCTCTGATTTTGAGACCCAGATGATGTTCCTGTTGCTGTTGGGGATGAGTTTGTTACTGGGACTGAGTCTATTGATTTTGGAATCACTGCAATAGCTGGAGATGTAGTAGTTGTTGTGACATTGGGTGGTGTTGTTGATAGAGTTGAAGGAATTGAACAAAGATTCTTCAATGGCTTCCCACAAAGCTCAACATTTCCTGAAAACGATTCGGTTCTTTGATTGGCCAAAGGCAAAGCCTCAGGAATAGCTCCGGTTAAGTTGTTGAAGGACAAATCAATGGTGACATTTTGTGGCATTCTTTTTACAAATTCCGGAGATATTGAACCCGAAATGTTGTTAGAAGATAAGTTCAAGTACCGCAAATTGTCACCACCAAAATCTAAAGGCAGCGACCCATTCAAAAGGTTTGAAGAAAGATCCAACACTTCAACTGAACTGAACCCACTAGGTATCCTACCAGAAAAATGATTACTCCTCAAAGAAACCACAGTTAGTTTCTTTAAAGCAGTCAAATTTTTAGGTAGTTTACCGGCTAATGCATTAACAGAAAGGTTCAAGAGCTGTAGGCTGAGCATTTGACCAATAAGGTCAGGTAACTCACCGGAGATGACATTGTTGGAGAGAGACAGCACTTGTAGCTCGGTGGCATTGAAGATTGAAAGTGGCAGTGACCCATTGAATAAGTTGTTGGAGAGATCAAGATGACGCAAGTGTTGAATGAGGCCTAAATCTTTGGTGACTGAGCCCAGAAGCTGGCTGTTGGGGAGGATCAAGCTGGTGACTCTAAACATGTCTGGTGGTGACCATGGAGTGGTGGTGGTGTCAATTTGAGTGCATGTGACACCATTCCATGAACATGGAGTTTCATCATCATAGTTCCAGTTTTGCAAGACTGATAAAGGGTCACTTAGGATTGAGTATTTGAAGGAAAGTAAAAGAACCCCATCTGTGTTGAGACCAAATGAAGGAACCAGAAGAAAAAAGAAAGCGAAAAAAACGAAACTCATTGTTCCCTTAACTGATTCTGCAACTTAAGAGTTAGCAGTACATAACTACATATTCATAGTGAGAAAAAAGAGAGAGGGAGAGGGTGACCAAATCAATTGTAGCTGAAAGTTGTTCAGGTGACCAAATGAAAGGCAAAAAGCAAAAGATAAGAGCTAATTATAATCTTGTACTGCAGCTGCACTGAATTTCTGTGGAGTAGTTGTGATGAATGATGTGAAGCTTAGAGAAGTGAAACTAGAAAAAAAAGATATAAATAATGAAACTGGGAGCCTACAGGAATGGACTATTACTGCTGCCAATTCTGAGTTCACTTGTGGAAAATTTTAATAAAAATTAAGAAGAGAGAGCAGACAGGAATCTATAGTCTGCAACTACAAGACACCCAAGTGAGTTGGAGCCCAACACCACAAAGAAGAGCCAACCTGAATCAGACATTTTTTTTTTACCTTGATCCCATTATTTTCACTGGTAATAAAGACAGCTCATACAAACGGCCACGATCTTTCGTCCAGCAGAAGTATTTAAATATGTAACCCTCTTATGATGTTTAGACGAATATGAAAATGCAAAAACCCATTAAGTTTTGTGAGATTTATTGGGTGAAATCACACAAACCGAATTTGTATAGCAAATAGATGGAGTAGTCTCATATCTAAAAAGTAAATGTGAAATGAAAGATTTATAAGTATTCTCTAGATACTTATATTAAATTAGAAAAAGCAAGACTTGAGCTTGAGTTTGAGCTTGGATAAGTGTGATTAGTTAGCTTGATATTAGGTTTAATTAATATATTTAATATATATTTAATTAAATAAAGATGGGCCTTGGGGATTCATTAAATATCTTGGTTACTTAAAAATATTTTTCCTTATTTAAATTTTGGATTTGAATCAGAAGATTGTGTCTGATCAACACAACTCTTCTGCGAAACTAGAAAAACGTTTTGTAACCCTTCTTATATATACAGAACATTTATCACAGAGATGAGATACATAATTTCTAAAACTGATAGAATTTTCCATATACTGATCATTGAAAACGAAAAACCAAACATCCAGTGCAGTTTTTTCGACTTGCAGATTGTTGTATCCTGGTGGCAGACGTCCAACGAACTACAAGCACAAGAGTAGGGACGAATTTCTACTATAGGTCATAGCCTCATACGTTAGCCTCAATCTTTACAAGTCAGTGTGTTTATTAATTTTAGTTTCTTGCATTGCAAGTTTCTGTTTGATCTGTAAGTTTCTGATTTATTTGGGTTGTTGATACCATTTACAGTTTTTTTCAATAAAACTTATTGCATTCGTTGATTGTTCTTTAACAACCTTAATGTATATTAATTATCTATGATTAGACATATCGCTGATTTTCGTTGTACTTAACTAATATCATCCAATAAATTTTGTAAAGTTCCGTATCTACAAAATAATCACAAAACAAGTAATTTTATACTAAATGTCTTGGATTTAGCCAATAAACGATACAATTTAGGATGGTAAATATAGGAATATTACACACTTATCAAAACTCTCTATTTGTTAAAAATAAGTACAATAGTTACATGAGATTATACAAGATGTTTCATACTTTGATGTGACAAAACTTTGGGACAGCTCTAAGAATATTGTAACCAAATGGGAGTGAAAAAGGACAAGAGTGTGACAAATTTGACCAATTCATATACATACATGTGAAATTTGATAAACAAATAATGAACATGAAATGACCCATTTTGGTATTTTGAATTGGACTTGTAAAAGGTATATAAATATTTGGAGTTATTTTTATTTTTATTTTTTGAAATTGTTGAAATCTAACCGTCAAACCACCTCTTCCGGGTTTAAGCGGAGTATGTAAAATTTTCAGCTGTCCCAGACTTTTATAAAAAACGTACTCTCTGAATTCGAACCTAAAACCTAAATATCAGACCCTGAATCCTACACCACCAAGTCACGCCCATTGGGGACATTCGGAGTTAATTGATATATACAATTTACCAAATATTGTATACACAATATTATAGATTATTAGATTTATTCTTGAAGTTGAGATGACTTGAAATTTGCATTAGTGGAGTACTTAAAAATGACTATTCGATGATTAAGTTAATTGATTAAGTTAATGTGAGAGACAGTAAATGAGAATCATATGTTTTTTTTATATTATAATTTTAATAAATAATTTTTAGATTTAATTGAATGATTATATTGATTTTTAAACCTTGCGACGTTTTGAGTGAAACATACATAAAATAACAGTTATAATAGTAAACATCACTGACTTCACAAATTATTGATTCACCGTCATTCTTATTAGCTCCAGTAGCCTCCATCTCAAATAGTTCACTATTCCTTTCAGCCTTTGATAATCCATTATCCTTAACAATAGTGTCATATGCTCATATGAACTTCATAATTTGCGTCCCCAAGGGGTGTGGCTTGATGGTGTAGGGTTCAGGATCTCACCTTAAGGTTCTGTGTTCGAATCCATGGGGTGCACTTCTTGTAAGAGTCTGGGATAGCCGGTGATTTTACCTGCGCCGCGGCCCAGAATGGGTGGTTTGGTGGTGGAGTTTCCATCGTTTCCAAAAAAAAAAAAAAAAAAAAAAAAAACTTCATAATTTGCTCTCGCTGCCACATCTTGCAAAATTTAACCCAACTCACAAGCTTCAATTTATGCACATAATCTCAATAGTCCATAAAAATAACAAAATATTTATTAATTATTATTAGAATCTCAATAGTCCATAAAAGTAATAAAATATTTATTAATTATTGTATAAAAACTATTTTTTTTTCTCCACAAATAAGGAGAAAAGCCTATTTTTCCTAAAATTATGGAGATAACTCTTTTCCCTTATTAGGTTTGACGTTGTGCTATTAACAAAATATATTTGTGTGAGTGATTTCAATTCGAAATAAGTACTTATTTGGTATGACTTTTAGTGGTTGTAAAATATTTTTAATATCAAAAACTCTTTTCAAAATTTTTGGTGGTATTTGGTTACATTTTAAATAGAGTTTTTGATAATTTAAAAATTATTTTACTTTTATTAGCAAAAACTCAAAATTTGGAATTCTCAGAGTATAGTTTGAAATGCTTTTTTAAATAATTAAATTGTCTATAATATCATTATTTAATTTAACAATATTATTTCACTTATTTCATAACACAACTTTTAAAAACTTATCCATCACAACTTTTAAAAACTTATCCAATAAAATAATTTTATAATTTTAATAAAAACTCTTATTCACAACCTTACTTTAAAAAAAAAAAAAAACTTAAAAATTATACTTAAAATGTATATCAAACACACTTAAGTGTTAATTGAATTTAAAACATAAAAATCAATTTTTTTTGGGTTATTCTTTATTCAAGTGGGTAATTTTTTTTTAATTTTTTAGTTTCAATTAAAAAATATACACAACTCTCAAATTAATTAAATTGAATCGAATCTAATTTGCACCTAACCAATAATTCCACCATTGACTCTGTCCTGCTGTCAGAAAAAAAAAAAAAAAAAATCAATTGACAAACAAAATTGTTCCACTACAACTAAACTATTATCTATTATTTTAATCTGAAATTCCTTTCCAAATAATTGCAATTTAATATTATATTAATAGTTCCTTAATCACCTTATTGATTAAAAAAAAAGGTATGACGTGGGTAATCCAAATTAAAAGTTGGTAGCACAAATTTGTTTTGGTTTGACTACTTTATCTAGTGGGTCATATACCTTTTCTTTTCATGTTTGAATTTTTTGAAAAATGTCTCAATATTCCCTAAATGTGAAATATATAAAAATAAAAAATAAAAAAAAATCTAAGCACCAGTTCCATCCCTTGTCATGTCATAATGATCCAATTGGAACTGAATTGGACGGTTCCGGTTCAATTTTAGATTTTTTAATTAATTTAAAATTAAAATTTATTTTTTAAAAAATAAAAATAGGATTTCAAATTTATTAATTTGAATTTATATTACATTAAATTAAAAAAAAATTGAACTTAAATTTTTAAAAACTTAAGTTACCTTTATCTTGAGGTGTGATGAATCAAAGCTCAAGTAGTTCTATTATATTTTTTAAATAATTCCCCGAGAGACAAATAAAATATAAATAGTTTATATTAGTCGGCACTTGATGTATGTATATATTAACTCCCGAGAAAAATTTCATTTGATATATTTATCAATCAATTCATCGTATGTATGTAATGTGATATTAAGCCCGAGATGTCAAATTTGATTGTCAGGTCCTGAGTTCGAATATAGAGAGTGTATTTTTTGTAAAAATCTGAGACAGTCGAGAATTTTACATACTCCGTTTAAGTTCGGATTTGATGAGGTTTCAAATATTTTTTTTAAAAAAAATGTGATATTAAGATGGGACGTATGCTGGTAAGTTCTGTACATTATGTTCACTCGTGATATCAAAATATGTCCTACATACAGAGCAGTAGATGAGTCGAATCAGCTAGCATTTTCGATTTGCTTATATGCAGTGATCAACAAATTATATAATAGTGGCTAAGCTAAAACATACTACTATGTATCCCCTTCTGAGAAATATATACAAAGATCTGACTTTCAAAAAAGATAGATCTGGTCTATTAATAAGATATTATTCTCTGTAGTGATTTAGGATGACTCAACACCGAAGTTCTGATTATTCAATCTTATGTTATAGCGTGGACTCAAACTCACCCAAAACATGTTTTATAAGAGTGATCATCACTTATAAACACACTAGTGTGTGCTCGTGCCTACGGCACGATGTTACATAATTTACAGAGAGATTGAGATTCTGTTATTTGAATTTGTTTATAATGAAATGATTTTATTTTTTAATTAAATGATTTTATTCTTTAATTTATTTGGTAGTTTTCATTTTCCATTAATAAATGATTTTATTCTTTAATTTATTTGATTGTTTTCATTTTTCATTTTTATAGAGATTCTATAATGAAATGATTCTTTATTGGCCATTAGATTATAATGAAATGATCTGAGCCGCCAATTAAGCCACATAAAGATAGCATTTGAATACATTATCTCTCTTAATTCTAACCATCTGTTACATTCTCTTTCCTCTCACACCATTGTGCTTTATAATATAGATTTCCAATAGTCTTCCTGTTAGAAACTGAATTGAATAATATTTGTATTTTAATCTAAATATTTATTACAGTAGCTGAGTCTAAATAAGGAAGGTAATAAGACTAATAATGTACAAGAATCATTACCATAATTTTCATGATTTTCCATAATGTGTGCAAAGATTACGATCCAATTATTTCCTTAACACCCTCTCAAACTCAAGCTGATGAAAGGTAAGAAAGCTTGATTTTGGAAACCAACTCACGAAATCATCCAGGAAGTTAAGGGTTGGTAAAAAGATCAGCGAGTTGATCGTTGACACACTCACAAAGTGTTTATTTACTCCCAAGTATCAAGTGTCGAAGTAATAAAATAACCCGGTAAGTCCGGGGTTGATCCATATGAATAGATTTAGTAAAATAAAATAGTAATTTGAGTGAAAAAAAAACTGAATTGTTTGAAGTGATGATCAATTTTAAATTGAACTGCAATAATAAATTAGAATGCTGAGGCTAGGGGATCCACTCTTAATATTTCAAATATAGAGAAATATTACTTTTTATAATATATAAATTGTCATTATTACCCAGTTAATTTACTTCAGGATTTAATTATGCCAAAACATATAAAATCAGTCATAAAGGCGGTGATAACATATGTCTATAACAAGTCCAATTAGGTACTCAATTATGCCAAATAAATAAAACCAGCAATAAAAACTAATAATTAATCTTCTCTTATATTTGAGGGTGTCTTGATTCGTTGTAAACAATCAAATCTTGATTGACACAGTTAATACTTTACCCCATATAATATGAGAGAGTAATTTAAATCTGGACTAATTATTGACAAGAAAATAAAACACACAAGACACTTCTTCTAAATTCTTCAAGAGAGAAAATGAAAGAAACATGAAGAAAATGAAAGGTGAGCACCTCTATTATAGTAGAAGTGCTCATCTCTTAATTTTTAATTAAAACTTTCCAAATCAAATACAAACAATAAACTTTTACTAATGTATTTTTTCTTTTTCATTTTTTGACTTTTTTTGTTGATCATTTTGTAAATATTTGTCACAATCCACTAAAAGTGGATTATGACATTTCAAACTTTTATTTATTTATTTATTTTTTACTTTTTTTTTTTATTTTCTAATAATTAAAATTACATGCGACACATATTTATTTTTTCACCAATTTCGACCTTGAAAACCTCAGAACTAGAAAATCTTGTAAACCGAAACGTTGTAGATATTTGAGTATTCTTTCATCTGGGACTAGAATCACCTCAATTCGATATCGGAGTAAAAAGTTATGACCAAAATACGAAAATAACGCAAAGTTGAAATTTCGAAATTGTATACTGTTAGAACGCCCTTTCAAGTTTATGGCCTCCAAAATCCAAATGTCAGTTATGCATCCAAAGTATTATTTCACCTATATAAGAAATAAAAATGACAATAAAAATATATAAAACATAAATTTAATTATTATTTCACAAATGTGCTAAATTAAGAGGAATAATGAAACTATAAGTGTAAAATGATTAATTTTATTTTTAATAAATGTACACATTTTAGTATTCATCACACCCCAACCAGTTTATTACTAGTCCATATTAATTTAAGCGAAAACTAAAAAGATAAATTCTTATCCAAATTAGTAATTTTTTTTTTCTAAATAATCAAATAAGCAAACTCGCCTGTATTTTTTACCATTCTTCCATACACATATAAAACAAAGTATCAATCAATTCATTGTAATCACAATATTCACAGGTCTTGTTGAAAAGAGAGTAATATTTTTTCCTTAAATTATATCAGAATTCACACCTATTGGCAACGACATTTTATTTATATAAAAAATAAATTTTTTTAATAATACATATTTAACCCTTATAATGAGCTTTGAGCCAGTGACTCTTAACTAGTTGGCTTTAGGGCATTATGTGTTAAGACAACCATACAGACTTAATTGCTCGGGAAATGTCTGATTTCCTTAAGCTTTCTCTTTAACCCTTGTAACGAGCTTTGGGCCAGTGACTCACAGACCAGTTGGCCTTAGGGCACTAAGTGTTAAAACACACTTACAGACTTAATTGCTCAAGTTAGAGAGGCTACGAAATCAAACTTATTCACAAATATATATATATTTTAATAAACCACTCAAACTCCATCGTTTTACGTGAACAATCACTCCTTATTGAGGCAAGATGTCCGGTCACTAAGTAAAATCTTGAATGTTATTATTATCATTTTTTTAAAACTAACTCAAACTCTACCGTTTTACTTGAACAATCACTGTTTGCTGAGGCAAGATGTCCGATTACTAAGAAAAAACATGGTTATTTTTTTTTGAATAAAAACACAAATTCCACTGCCTTTAGGTGTTACCTCCAACGAAATAGAAAACCGAATATTACAAAATTTTCACTTACAACCCACGATCATATGTACCATGTATGTTGATAATACCTGTCAAATGAGCATATGAAGATCAAATTTAATCAATATTATAGAGAATTCATAAATTTAAATGATTAAAAAGAAAGGAACAAAAATGACTTGTTACGAAATATTAAGATGCGTCTCAGGAGCGAAAACTCTTTACACTGCCATCTCTGAACAACAATTCCACTTGGTTATTCAAAAAATTATTGTTGGTTTGTGTGTAGTTTTTTTTTACACACAAAATAACAACAAAACAAAAACAACATAATTCTTTTTTTTTTTAACATAAAACACAACAATGAAACATACAAATGAAAACTATCTAGTCAATTATCCACTCATCCCAACCAATTTGAGACATTGTCTCCAATGTCTGAATAAGAAGAAGTAGAATTTTAAAGACATCATCTGGTTAGTGTGGATTTGACAATTGAATCTACGACTATTTAAAAGGAAAAAAATTACATATTAAGATTCAAGTCCACTCTACGCTTCTTGCCACGATCGCTATCAGACCATTTTAACTTGGAAAGAATGGGGTCGATTTTTGGTTCATAAGCTAAGAGTTGGTCAATTAATTCATCAGTTTTTCTTGCAGTTAGGACGATATCTTTTACCAGTTTTAAAATGAACCGGAGTCTTTTAGCATCCTCAAGAAATACTAAAAGAAAATCGAAAAAGTGATCAACATTGAGTACTCCAATAGGTTTTTGGTGAATGTTTAAGTTCGCCAATGACACAGTTGTGAATATTTCTTCCAACGTGCCTAGTCCACCTGGTAAAACAATAAAAATATCAGCATGATTAATCATTTTAGTAACTCTTTCAGACATACCTGAGATAATGTATTCTTCTCCATTTGATTTTCCGATGAGGTTTTTGTCAGTCAAAGTTTTTGGAATGATCCCCAAAACTTAACTGTCATATTCTTGCTTGGCCTTTGAAACATATCCCATCAATCCAAGATTATCACCGTCATATATTAAATGCATGTTTTTTTCCGCCATAACTATACCCAATTATTTTACAACTTCACTGAATTCTGGTTTAGTTCCAGAGCTAGTTCCATAAAATACATAGATATTAATGTCTCGTCGTCTTGAAGATTTATCCATTTTGCTCACTCTCTTATCTGGATGTGTCGAAAAGAGAAATGACAAGTTATATTTATTGATCTTGAAATGGATGAGTAATAAAAATAATAGTACTTGTAAAATGACAATTATGAGATGAACAATCAAATAGACCGTGAAAGTCAAAAAGTTTAAATACCGTCGATAAAATTAAAGTAAAGAAAATCAAAACAGTAAATTTAAGTATTTCAAAATAATAATTTAAAGTAAAGAAAATCAAAATAATAAATTAAAATAATATTTACTGATAGTTGTGATTGTGGATCACAACTTCCTCTGGTTTTACGTCCAATAACGGCTTGAACGCCCTCTATGGGTCGAGTATATGATTCCCATCCAATTTTCTTATAAATTGGTAAACAAGGTCTTTTAAAGTCAGATTCCCGAGACTGTATTATTGTCTTTCTTTTTGAAATTATGTATGCAAATAACGAATCACTCGATGAACATGTCCACTAGGATGCGTCTCAAGAGTCAATGATATATCATCTAAAGACTCCATACTCAAGAAATCTATAATGAATTGAATTTTGTCTTCACGATTGTCAGACACCATTCATAAAGAACGACAACGAGTGTTGCACGTCCAACATGCACTTTTATAATAAACACCTAATTGTTTAGCTCTTCGTTTATTAGCATATGTGTTTTTCCCTAAACTAGACATGAAAGAAATGAAAGAGTCAGATAACTCATCTGCTAAGTGAACCCTTACTTCAATTACCCAACGAATATCACTTGGAATACCATTGATAATAAGAAGCCTCATTCTTTCGGTGCGTGCTTTGTAAATTTTCATCAGAGCATATTGGGGGAGAGAAGGAAAATGATTGTGGAGTCTTATGAGAGTTTCTTCCATGTCTTGATTGTAGGGTATCAGTAATTTAAGGAGATTGAAAGAATCGACTTAGAGTCACGAAGTACCTGTTATCCGCTGTTTAATCGGGGTGCAAGACTCTGATAAAAAGAAAAAATTTGCTGGAAAACTCAAGAAAAAAATAGAAATTAGACAAATACAAAAGAAAAGAAAAGAAAATAACAATTTATAATACATCAATCACAGTACACTGAGTTTGAAAGGAAAATAGATTCTTGAAAATTTGAACACTCTAAAGATGATTTCAGACTCTATCCATTCACTTTAAATACATCACCATTCATATGATTCTCAATGTCAATAGCTCCATATGGGTAAACATTTTTCACAATAAATGGGTCACTCCATTTGGATTTCAATTTTCCAGGAAATAAATGAAGACGAGAATTATAAAGCAAAAATTTTTGACCAATTTTAAATATTTTTCGTGAAATTCGAATATCATGAAAGACCTTAGTTTTAGTTTTAAGAATTTTTGCATTCTCATATGAATCATTCCGAGCTCTTCAAGTTCATTTAATTGTAGTTTACGTTTATGATTGGCATTTTCAAAATTTGAATTGAATACTTTAATAGCCCAATATGCCTTATGTTCAAGTTCTACAAGTAAATGATAAGATTTTTCATAAACTATATGATATAGAGACATTCCAAAAGAGGTTTTAAAAGTTATTCGGTATGCCCAAATTGCATCAGTCAGTTGAAGAGATCAATCTTTGCGATTTGGGTTGACCATTTTCCAAAATTTGTTTGATTTCCCTATTTGCTAGTTCAACTTGACCATTTGTCTGAATGTGATAGGAGATGTAAACTTTATGTGTAATTCCATATTTTTTCATTAAATACTTAAAAGGCTTGTTATAAAAGTGTTTACCTCCATTACTTATAATAGCTCGAAGGATTCCAAATCGATTTAAAATATTTTCTTTTAAAAATTTATCACAGTTTTGTGATCATTGTCTCGATAAGGAATCTCATAAACCCATTTTGAGATGTGATCAACTGCAATAAAAATATATAAAAATCCAAATGATGGTGGAAATGAATCAATGAAATCTATTCCCCAACAATCAAAGATTTCGAAGATAAGGATGAGATTTAAAGGCATCATGTTTCTTTTTGAAATGAATCACAACTTTTAACAATTTTCACAAGTTTTACAGAAATCATATGTATCTTTAAATAAGGTGGGCCATTAAAATCTACACTGTAATTTTTTTGCAGTAGTTTTCTTAGACAAGAAGTGACATCTGCATGCTTTTGAATGACAAAACTAAATAACACTACAAGAAATTATATTTTTTGTGACGAAAATTTAGTGGGGAAATAAATTTAGTTGATACACTCACAAAGTGGTTCTTTACTCCCAAGTATAAAAGAGTAGAAGTAATAAAATAACCCGGTAAGTGCGGAGTCGATCCACATGGATTATATTTAGTAAAATAAATTAGTAATTGAGTGAAAAGAAAAAGCTGAACTGTTTGAAGTGATAGATAATTTTAAATTGAGCTACAACAATAAATAAGAATGCTGAGACTAGAGGATCCACTCTTAATATTTTAAATATAGAGAAATCTTAATTTTTATAATATATAAATTATCATTATTACCCAGTTAATTTACTTCAGTAATTAATTATGCCAAAACATAGAAAATCAGCTATAAAGACGTTGATAACATATGTCTATAACAAGTGCAGTTGGGTACTCAATTATGTCAAATAAATAAAATTAGCCATATGAGCAGTAACAAAGTTTATCAATAATTAGTTCAGATTTAAATTACTCTATCGTATTATATGAGGTAAAGTATTAACTGTGCCAACCAAGATTTGATAGTCTACGGCGAATCAAGACACCCTCAAATATAAAAGAAGATTAATTATTAGTTTTCAGATTACAATTCATATATTATAATATAAGTAAGATTAATTTATATTCTTCATATTTAGAGTTTCATCCTTTATCCCAGTAGAATGAAATTAGCAACTCATGCTTTGAATAAAAACACACATAATTTTATTACTGAAAGAAAAAAGAAATTACAAGAAAATAAAACACACAAGACATTTCTTCCAAATTCTTTAGGAGAGAAAATGAAAGAAGCATGAAGAAAATAAGGGCTAAGTGTAACATCCCGCTTAAGCCGAGATGCTACCGACAGGAGACAGGCTAATCCCGCCTCCATAAGCCTCTGACTCTGTCGAAATTTCGGCACGACCTCTACTAAAATCGAGCAACCTGGATCAAGTCCAACATCTCCATACAACCTATAGGGCCCAACATATAATATCGTACTAAAACAGAGAATTCAAGACACAATACTACTGGGCTCTGTGCCCGAAAATACGTGTAAACAAAATCTTTTACAGACTAAACTTATACAACTCAATTACTTTACAACTAAACTCATAAACATCTCGAGTCTCATTTTCCCCAAGACCTGGTGACTGGATGACTGCAACGCTGCTATCCGGCTCCTCCAGCTCTGGTGTCTGTGGTTGACCGATCAGGTCACCAACCTGCAAAACTAACAAACTGTTATGGTGTGAGTCATAATGAGTAAGTAACTATGCTCATTCCTTGCGCGTCAGACACATGCAAAGTCTGAATCCTGTTTCTTTATTAACCTGGTTGTTTATGTGACCAAGCAAACATTTA
>SKCR01023382.1:0-49686 GCA_019454045.1 Zanthoxylum bungeanum | reverse complement strand
TCAATTAAACATGTTCTAAGCATACTTGAACATCCAATTCAATTAAAACATGCTTTAAACACATTTTACCCAATTAAAGTTTCATTTCCAACCTAAGAATTGGGGAAAATGATTCTAATCCAATTTTCTTGAAATTGATCATGCACAACTTCAATTCAACCTCATTCAAGCATAATGCATCAAACAATTCAACCAAATCATGCCTAAATCGAGTTTACCCAAATTAAAGTTTTGACAAAAATTTGCAAATTGGGGAAAATCAATCCAATGATTTTTTTTGTCAAATTGATTACATATATCTCAAATTAGATCATATATAAGCATTCTAACACAATCAATTTGTCAGAATCAAGCCAAAATCAAAAAGCCCCAAATCACTCAAGAACCCTAATTTCGGATTTCATGCAACCAAAGCTCTAGATACCATTGTTGGAGTTTAATCATGTCCACAAGATCACAAACAATGCATAAAATCAACATATGAACACATCAAAGGAGGTGGCGGAATCAACTCACATTGAATTTCGGTTTTGATGTTTGAAGAGCAAGGTGCGATTTTGGCACCCTCCAAGTCACGGCAGTAGCTTCCTTGACAGTGGGGCTGTGCGGTTTTGATCATCTTGGCTTCCTCCATGTTCGGCCATGTGAGACCACCATTGAAGCTCAAAGCTTCAAGCTTCCTAACTCAAAGAAGAAGCTTCCCTATCACCTATGTATGCTCAAGGTGTGCTAGCACTTCTGTTTTGCAACAAAAAAACATCTTCCAATTGCTTCTCTTTTGCGTCGGCAGTGACCAAAATGGAGAAGAACAATTTTTTTGGCTCAAAGCCGTGTGTAAGGGAGAAGAGAAAAATGAAGAGTTTTTGGCTCCTTTGTTTCTAAAACCGTGAAGACCAAAAGCAAAAGGAGAGTGTCACGTGAATGTCCAAAGAATAGCCAAAAAACGTGAACAATAATGACCAAAAAAAAGTGAGTCACGTGAATGGCAAAATGAATAGCCAAAAACGTGAACAATGATAGGTCCAAGAGAGAGAAAATGATTTTTATATACTTATATCTTTATCCCATTTACCAAGTAAATGAATAAAATATATATATACAAGTCCCATCAACTTTCAAACAATCACTTTTCTATATTCACATCATGTCACTTTAATAAAGTGACAACATGTCATATCACATCACTCAAAGTGTGATAAGTAATTTGACAATCGATGCGACTAGCGATTTGACGCTTGATGTGACTTGCGTGCCGCGCTCGAATTCAAAATGCGAATGCGCTCGCAATCACTCTCGGGCTCGGGTTCGCTAATTCCAAATTAACGAATTTTCCGTCGCGTCGTAATTAAATGATTACGCCTAGCGAATTCACTGTTCACGTCGCTAACGAATTAATTCTAAATTAATTCTTTCGCCCGAATTAAAATCTAATTTTAATTCCGCGTCGAAATCCAATTTCTAATAATATATCGAATATATTATTTTATCGATTAATTCCAAATTAATCGTTCTCTCTCTTTAATTAATATTTTATCCCAGATAAAATATCTCCGCAATTAATCCCAGATTAATTTTCTCTCTCATCGAATTAATCCCAGATTAATTCTATCTCTCTCTTCTAATTAATCCCAGATTAATCAAAGTGCGAGTCATACGTCATCGGTGAATCTTCAGGAAGCGACCCATGAGATCTCCGGATATGTTGGCAGTAAATACGATCGTCGGACTGTCCGAACACGTAAGTACCTCGTACTACGTTTATATCGATTTACAAGACAAGGTTGGCTTCTAGCAAAGCGCCATGCCTACCCAATTCTCCAGAAATATTCTTACAGGAATATATAGATCTGTATCAAGCGTAGTATACCGTAGTATTGTGTATATTGGCCCAGTATCGGATAATCACGTGCTAGGGCTGGGGCTGGATAAGTGTCTGCCCCGTCCGAAACACATGTCGGATGTCTGGTAACATAGTCTCTATAATCGGATATACATGACCTGGTCACAATATCCCGATTGGTTGCGCAACACTCAAGAGCACTAGTACCGTATCCTGCGTGACATCATCTCCAAATGACTGAAGTGATACTTCCGTCTTGACATCACACCCAATACACTACGACTCTCTGATAAACCCAGAAATGTGTGTACACAGAGAACCGGTTAAAGCCCCCTACCACCAAGACCAAAGTTTATCGATTATCGTAAGTATTAGCGATGCAAGTCTCAGGTTAAGACTATACACACCTACCTCGATTTCGGCCTCCCATAGACACATAGTCATAATACCAATGGGATTCCGAGGGTCTATCCAGAGCGAAGCTGTTTCCCGTACCATCGGTGAAACACGACCTCCTATCGCACTTGCATAAGTATCCAATACTTATATATATGAGAACTATGCCGTTGTGCCCTCACAAACGCGCACAAGTGCAATACTAGCCTATTCCGCATTATCGATGTCCAGTCTCGATAATACTACGGCTAGGGATATTTAATGATTAAACCTTCAGGGACTGATACTGTCTCATATCATTCTCAGTCCAGGTACTAATCATAGGGACCTCTCTTCATTTATATATCTATGGTGATCTAATCACAAATGATGAGAGTGCAATTTCCTTGTCACATAGTTAATTTGCTACAACAACACAATGATCTGTGCAAATAGTGACGCTATGGGTCATTTTGTCCAACACGTAGTACTTGGTACGTACGTGATTCGGATACTCCGACGACCGTATTTACTGCCAACTTATCCGGGGATCTCATGGGTCGCTTCCCGATAATCCACCGATGACGCACAACTCGTACTCTTGAATAATCTGGGATTATATAGAAGAGAGAGAAAATTAATCTAGGATTAATTACGGAGATATTTTATCTAGGATAAAATATCGTCTAGAGAGAGATAACTATTAATTGGAATTAATCGGTAAATTATATATTCGATATATTAAATGAAATTAGATTTTGACGCGGAATTAAAATTAGATTTTAATTCGGGCGAACGAATTAATTTAGAATTAATTCGTTAGCGACGTGAATAGTGAATTCGTTAGGCGTAATCATTTAATTACGACGCGACAGGAAAATCCTTAATTTGGAATTAACGAACCCGAGCCCGAGTGTGATTGCGAGCGCATTCGTATTTCAAATTCGAGTGCGGCATCGCAAGTCGCATCAAGCGTCAAATCAATCAGTCGCATCAAGCGTCAAATCACTTGTCACTTTGAGTGATGTGACTTGACAACATGTCACTTTAATAAAGGTGATGTGAATAGTGATGGACAAGATGTGTGTAATGATGGCTTTTATTGTTTGACTTTTTAAAAGCAATTCAAATGAAATTCATTTGAAATTCACAAAAGTGTATAAGATACACTTGAAATTCAAATGCAATAAACTTAATACACATTTTCTTTCTCTCCATTTTCTTTCTCTTCTTCTCACGCCAAACACACAAAATGTGGACTGTTTTTGAAGCTAAAATGGTGTGGACAAACGGAAGCCAAGAGTGGGTTTTCATGGTGAAAATTCAAGTGCTAGAACACTTACGAGTCTTGCGAAGGTGGTAGAGAGGTTCGCCCATGAGCTGGGATCCATCGGACGAGGCTTGGAGCTATGTTTCGTCATTTCAAAATTCTGTTTTGAAGGCAGTTCACTGCTCAGTTTGGGCGTGAATAACAATGGGTTTTTGGCCTTGATTCGCCTTCAAATCGACTCAACCGATCGATGTGAGTATTCCGCTATCTCCGTTGATGTATTCACACATGTGTTTCATGTCTTGTTTGATCTTGGGACCTAGATAATAACCAACAGGAAGGTTTTGCGTCCAGCGAAAACTCGGGTATGGTATGTAAGCTTAAGAAGTCTATTTATGGACTTAAACAAGCTTCACGAAGTTAGAATCTTTGATTCGACGAGATTTTTAGATCGTCTGGTTTTCTCAAGAATTCAGAAGAATCATGTGTGTATCAGAAGGCCAGTGGGAGCATGGTCATATTTTTAGTCCTATATGTTGATGACATCCTAATCATTGGGAATAATTTAGGTATGTTACAAAGCGTACCTCTGTAAGAATTTCTCCATGAAGGACCTAGGAGAAGCTTCCTATGTTTTAGGGATAAAAATCTATAGAGATAGACAAAGGAGGCTGATTGGGTTATCCCATTCAACGTACATAGATAAGATCTTGGAACGGTATAGATTTGGTAACTGTAAGACAGCAAACATACCGTTCAGACATGGGATTCATCTTTCCAAGAAGATGTGTCCACAAACAGAAAATGAGAAGGTTAGAATGTCTAACCAACCTTATGCTTCGTGTTTGGGTAGCATAATGTATGCCATGTTATGTACGAGGCCTGATATCAGTTTCGCTGTTAGCGTAACTAGTCGGTATCAGTCCAATCCAGGTAATAACCATTGGATGGCCATTAAACATATCCTCGAGTATCTTAAAGGTACTAAGGATAAGTTAATAATTTATGGAGGAAACGAACCGCAAGTTAACGGGTATACGGATTCTGATTTCCAATCGGATCCTGATGATAGAATATCTACATCTAGATTCGTATTTACCCTTAACGGAGGTGCAGTTTGTTGGAAGAGTTCCAAACAGGGATCAACAGCAGATTCCACCACTGAGGTGGAATATATTACAGCTTCTGAAGTTGAAAAAGAGGCTGTGTGGATAAAGAACTTTATCACATAATTGGGAGTTGTCCTAAGTATCGAGAATGCGATTCTATTACACTGTGATAATACTGGATCCATTGCGCAAGCAAAGCAACCGAGAGCGCATCAGAAGTCGAAGCATGTGGAACGCAAGTACCATATCATTCGAGAGATTGTGTCGCGAGGGGATATTATCGTGTGCAAGGTACCGAGTGAAGATAATGTAGCAGACCCGCTGACAAAGGCCATAACTCCGAAGCTGTTTGATAATACATGGAGTCGATGGGTATTAGATACAATCGTTATTGGCACTAGAGCAAGTGAGAGATTTTGTTGGGGTTGGTGCTCAGAGCGCCAATTCCCGGTTGTATTTCTTTTGAATACTTCTGTAAAACATTATTATTATGAATAATATATGCAGTTTCTATAATATAATGTATCTTTTTATATGGTAAAGACGTAATGACCTTAGAATGATTAGTCATGGTACTGTTACAAAAGCGTCGCAACTGACATTGAGTAGTATCATGACGTTGTCATTCTCAAAAGTTCCTGGTCAAGGTTTACACTACTTGGTCAGTAAAGTAAACCCATTGAGACCGGTACATGTCGTATACTGGAATATATGATTCCAATGGTTTCTCAATGAATCATTAGTCTTGGAGACTAGTATAGACGTGTGTGTGTTTATAACGGATAAACACTGAATGACTCACTGAAGATTCTTAATGGATGGTACACCAACGTCAATAAGAATCTTCTCGGGTTGAGTAGCACTTGTGATTCTTAGACTTGAGATGCCATTGTGGGCACATGAGACATCTTCTACACTTAGATGGCAGTCACGTCATCGATCTATTTAGATCAGACCTCCGCCTGTTCGTTGGGTGTAGATAGATCCTCAGGGTGTCCTATGTGTATCAAGATAGGATCCGTCAGTTCTGTGTACCAGAGCATAGGTAGTCCATATGATTAGCAATCGGATAAAACCATGGGCCCGTGGTAAAGTTTAAAAGCTAGTTCTAAACATTCTTTTAGAGATTGCTAATAGAATAGTCGACTAGATAATCCCATAGAGATTTGACGTTTACATCTATATCTCTGGGATGTATCCGGATACCTGTGATGGAGGAATTATACATTTGCCATGACCTCGACCTGTATGATTCAGCGAGATTATCCGTGATCGTCATAATTTACGGGTGGATAAATTATGGACACGAAATTGGATTTCATGACGGATATACCTGAATCTAGAGAGTCGCAATAATGAAACATAATCGTAGAGCACTAGAGCAACATTTATAAATAATATTGATTATTTATAAAGTCGTTTAAAGGTTAAACGCAAGATACATGCTAAAGGAACCCGATAGTCATTTACTTAATTATTGTGTATTTACATTTAATACTTGATTAATTTAAATACACATTAATTACTAGTCAAATTGAGATATTTGACTAATATCCTAAATGAATATATGTATTTGATATTTAATGTAAATATAATAAATATATTTAATATATTTGTATTTAATTAATTAATTAATTATTTAATTGTTAAATGATTAAATTAATTAAAATATAAATATCTTAACTTTGGATATTTGATTTAAAATGATTAAGTTGCCTTTGTTTACCAAGTTATAAATATCTAATAAAGTGTTTTTAGATATTTAATCAACTTGATCAATTTTTTGTTAAATGAAATTGAAATTAAAATTGCCAAATACATGCTTGTGATTTTCGGCCAAGGGCCTTTAGTGTAACAAGTATATATTGTTTTAATTTCATTTTCATTTCTAACCTAATACACTTTGACATAAACTCCATTAAAAGAAACAAAGAAAGCTTGAGAGGAAGAAAGGCTAAAACAAAGAAAAGCTTGGATTTTAGTAAGTTTCTTCAACTTACTATTAAAAAGGAAAATGTTCCTTAGGATCTAGGCTACATCTTGTGATGTTCTTATGTTATTATTTTCTTTATTATTTGTGTTTTTTATGATGGAATTTTTGTTGAAAGTGTTGAGCATGTATGATGATGGAAGCTTGTGACTATTGTAGTTATAAGTATTCTTTTATGGTTTTGGAAACCTTATTGCTAATCTAGAGTTGTTGACCCACTCTAAGATGACCTAGATTTGATCTTGAGTTGTTTCATTGTGTTGAGACTTTGATTGGATTGAAGAATGATGATTAAAGTAATTGATTTAACCAATTTGGTCTAATTTGTCCAATTTGAAGAAATTGAAAAATTAGGGTTTAAGACCTCATCCAAATTTGGGGATTTTCATTTATGTTGTGTATAAGGATGTGTATATTATGCATATAAATTTTCATGTTGATTGGATTACATCTTGATGTGTTTTGAAGCATGAAATGACAAAGTGCACAATTTGGCACCCTTGTGAGGCTCTCAGCCAAATTGATGAATTTTGGGGATTTTGTTGATTTTGGTGTTTTGATGTTTTGAACATGCTAAGTTCATCTTAGAAATGATTTAGAATCATTCAAAATTGATTTGATCAATTTCGGACTAAAATGGACAAAATACCAAGTGTAAGGGCAATTCGGTAAATTCACTTAAATATGATTTATTGAATTTTATTTCATAATTTGATTATTGGAATATTAAATAAATATGTTTATTTAATTAATCCGAGAAAATTTTTTGTAATCGGAAAATTTGATTTTCCACCGCTTCCGCTGCGTTACCGGATTTAGCCCCTAAAAACCCCTACAATACTAACTCCCTCAGAAGACTGTGTTACTTAAAATAAAATCCTTGAGTCGTGTCCTACTATACATAACCTCTAACTTATCTTACCTTGTTTTTGGTTTCTGGTACCCCGATACTCCTACTTGTAAGAGTTAGTTTCTTTTCCTTCTTTGTCATTAACAGCTTCTAATATTCCACCAACAATATCATCATCAATCAACGCGTTAATATTCAATAATTTCTTCTTTCACACTATCTCATTACCTTATAGATTTAACACATTTCTTCAATTTGAAATCACGTTCCCACCATATTTTTTTAATTTTTTTTACCGATGACACTTAAAACTTACCCTTGAAGCGTGTTTTCTACAAGAACTTAGTAAGGTATTAATGGCAGTTATTCTTATATGCGATCCTATGAAGGCTTAGTTATGCTCTTATTCTTTTTTTTGCATAAACGATATTCATTTTCCTTATTAGTCCGTGAAGCTCCCTCCGCCAAAATCTATAGTGGTCTCATCCCACTTCCACCCAGGAATATCTACATTTCAAGCCTCTATGTCGGTGTTTAATATTCTTTTATTGCCCGTCAACGAATAATACACTTCATTTCTTATTCTGCAATAAGCTCACTCGATGGTACTATAACATGTTCATTTTAGGGTTCTGATATATTATCATCATGAATTTGACTGAGAGGGAAATACTCGATTTGGGAAAACCTATCAATTGTATTCTAAATGAACTCGTATTCCTTTGTTCCTACCCAGTGCATCATGTGAGGAAGCATACGGGTTTTACTAACTGTTTTTTCTTTCAAGTCCGTAACCGATGGAATTTCGACCATATTTTGACACCTAGGAAGCTCACTGTCATATTGATATAGTCTCTCTCTTATTGCACTTCTTTTTCATTTCCTAAATGGAAAAAGTATCATTCTATAACGTCCTCAATTATGTCTAATATTGCAGGCTAGATTCGTACAAAAGCATGTACTTTTGTCACTATTTGACTAGTACTCTCTTATTCATTGTATCCCATCGACAATTACACTTCCACCTAATTGCCTATAGCCTCTCTCTTCTTCTTCTAATATGTATTATCTCTGAGGCCCTCACGATTTATATGGCTCAAATACCTTATCCTAAGGGTAATGTTTTCATTCTTTGTGTCAAAATGACTCTGGTCGTGCCTTAATGGTGTTATACTACATCTTAAGTCTACTTGTGCCTAATAACATCATTAGGACGTGTGCGATGGTTAATCGCTACTAGAGCTATCTAACTAAAATTAGGAGGGGTTGAGAAATCAATGTCACACATAAGTACTAATATTAAAGGGTCAAGTGCAATGTCTAGCCTCTTTTCTAGTTCGACCCTTTACCGATACTTGTACTATCTCTTTCTGAGAATTCTCCAAAGCACAAACTTATTCCAAGTCTTACTGTACTATCTTTGTTACCTATTTCTGGATAGTTTCGTCTTATTCTTCTTCGTAGTTTCCCTTTTTGGATCGATAGAAAGGTCACAAAAAATGCACATTTCACTCCTATAAATGTTATATGCTCTACCTTCTCCATATCATCGAATTCTGTAAGTCCTTACTTCTTTGAACACTTAGTTAGGGTAAAATACTAAGATAACCTTACTAAATTTGGTCATACATAAAAAAACGATTCCACTATTCAGGAAACGGTAAGCTTACATGTCTTTTCTGCATTCTCATATACTCAACTGAGATGGCTAATATGTTATCAAGCTTTGTATATGTTCTATCGTGTTTTTAACTATATTCATCTGGGGCTATACTGAATTCAAGATTCAGGAGATAGATATGCACATCTTATAGAAATTTGGGGGAAAATGATTATGCTGCTACTTGTCGAGGCTCTATAGTATTTTGGGTGAGTGTTTAAATACTTAATGTGGTTGGTACTATAGTAGAGGATATTTTTCGTATGTACTACTGAGGGTCATATAGGTCTTGTTATGGCTTGGGTTACACAACTCTATCAACTTTCTGTGGTTTTTGTTGTGTTGTAATCTTTGAGCTGAGTTATCTATGGTGCTACATGTACTGGACTTCCTTGTTGTTCCCTGGGTTTTGTATCTTTCTCATTTACGAGATCTATTTCTTAGGGTTATATGAGTTACTACTACGGTTGGTCTAGTCTATGGACTTTTACTGGTGCTGCAAGCTTTAGGTGAGCTTGTTTACGTAATATATTATACTAGGCTTTCTTACTAATTTCTACTTCATTTGGGGATCTCTATCTAGTAGTTTTATCTCTTAAGGTTTTCTATTTCTGTTTTGTCGTATATTGCGGTATGTACTGGGTCTTCTTACATATAGATTTATCTATGCTGGTCAATAAAAACTGAATGTCAAACGGTGTTCAATACTTTTATACTGATGTCATTTATCAATTTCCCTGGCTTAATCCATCACCTATTTAAGAATATGTATAAGATGGACCCTGCTAGGACTTTTTCCTATCCAGTACCTCTACGGGGTCGGGCAATGGCCAAGTTATGGTTTCACCTACTTTGGAATCATTTGCTAATATAACCAATTTGATGCTCTTTATGATATCGGTCTTACTATGTCTCGATTTTAGGCTAGGGTATTTGAAATCCTTACATTATTCTACGTATCGCAAACCTATTTGGAATCTTCACAATTAGATCAGATTTCTTGCTTCTTTTACTTATTTAACTATCTTCCATCCTTTGGAAAGCTTGCTATACATACATAGATCTTGAAAATTACTAGGTCTGTTCTATTGGATCTTTTGAGGAGGGAAGAAATCTTACTTGAGTTTATATGTTATTCTTATGTCTGTTTCTTCTCATTCTATTCTTTTTGCTACTACAAGCTCGTGCATTTTCTTTACTATCAATTATGTTTCTATTCAATCAATTAACTCAACTTACTTTAAGTATAAACGTATTTCTTTGCTTTCTAGTTTCGTACTTTCTTCTAGCTTTCTCTCTTTTAATCCTTCAGGTATATATTCTAGAAAACTTCACTATTTGTTCTTATCACTTATCATTTCTGAACTCCAGGTGTAATCTTTGAATTGTTATAGAAGGATTCTACTATAATAATGATTCTAGTTTTAGATTATTGGAGGGATATTCAAATGATTCTCGAAAATGTTACTAACCTTTCTATAAGGCTTGAGGACATACTAGAGGATCAGTTACTGAAGAGGTAGTATCTCGCATACGGGTATCCCGGGCATACTACGTATACAAGACCCCAGCACTCTATGTTGGACAATTGTGACCCATAACATCCCTATTTGTAAAAGACATTGTGGTTTTTATATAAATTATCTATGTGACAAAGGAAATTGCTATTTTATCATTTTGTAATTAGATTACTTAAATATATAAATGATAAAAGTCCTTATGATTAGTTCCAGATTATAAGATATGAAACAGTATCAATCCACCAAAGGTTTAATCATTAAATATCCCTAGTCGTAGTATTATCGAGACTGGACATCGATAATGCGGAATAGACTAATATTACACTTGTGTGTGTTATAGAAGCGTAACGGCATACTGTAGAACATAGAAATCAGCGATGCTATTCCAGGGCTCGCTGCCCGGTCGGGAGTACGGAGTAGCCCGCCAGGGACTAAACCGGAGAATGAGGGAGTCGCCACCCAGTGTGAACTGGGAAATGATTTAAGGCCGCCTCACCCCTTGCAAGGGAAAACCTCAAACCGTTGGGTTTGGAATGGTCCCTTACTTACGTCGTTTGTAAAGAACGGATTTATGCAATAATATAACCAAGTCTACGCAACATACACATGCAAGAATAACTTATATCTAAATTTGCACACATAGGAGTAAATGAAATAAAAGCGAGCGCACAATCTCAAGAACATATCAAATAGATAAACGCGGAAATATAAATGGCAGAATAATAAAAGAGAGATGTGACCAATAGTTTGGCCGTTTTTAATATAGGACTTCGCATGCCCGGTTGGACGTATTCCATGTCCAACCAAGCATGCCGTGTCTCGGATAACAAAATAAAATATAACAAAAGGTGCCATCAGGTCTTACCTTTTAAGTCGCTTATCGGGAGTGCGTTGGGACGTCGCCGGAAGGGTTAGCATTTTCGCTGTTTTCACTAGTTTGTTGTTTTCTCTGTTTTCACTCGCAGTTTTCTCTCGCTGTTTCAGCTCGTTATTTTCTCTGGTTTCACTCGCTGTTTCTGCTCGCTGTTTTGGGTTCTGTTTCCAAGGGTATTTCAGTGGTTCGGGGGGCTTTTTTCAGGGGTTATTTGGCCACTGTTTTTGGTCTAGGTTTTGTATCGGTCAGGTGCCTTATACTTCATGGTTTGGATGGATTTAGTGTGTTAATGTTTGTTGGTTTGTCTGTTGGTTGTGTCGGTGAGTGGGCTGAAGTCTGTGTCGGTGTCCTATTTATATATGGCTTATGTGTCTGATGTGTTTATGGCCTCTTTTAGTTAAGTTCTAAGAGAGAGACGGTGTGTGGGGGCTTGTCCTAGGCAGTATGCGTAAGATGAAGCATTTGGCTACTTGCGGTGGATCATGCATGGGCTGCTTGTTTGCAGTCACGTAAAACCCATCTCATGGATAGCTGATCATTTGAAGCATACCTCATGCGCAACAAATTTAGGATTCTTGTTAAGCTTGCACGCCATGTTGCCCTTCTCTTGGTGGGTTTCTTTGTTTGATTTTTGTGAGTGGCCGTGTATGAGTCAGTTGGGGGCGCGATGGAGGGTTATTGGCTTGGTAAATACTGTTTTGTTTTGTCGGTTTAGGGTTAGTTTGTTGCTATGTTTTGTGATGAATGAGAGTATGAAGAAGGCTGCCCAGAGGTTAAGAGAGATGAGGGGGTGAGGTCTGGTTGAGGGTTTGTCGAGAGTTTTTGTTGGGAACCAGAGAGAGGTTCGAGATAGTTGAGATTACTTAGGGTTTATTTGTTTTGTCTTTGTGTGTGTGTGGAATGAGAGAGATAGAGTGGAGAGAGGGGTAAGTGATCGGGGATCTTTTAGGGTTTTTGTCGAGAATGGAGTTGGTGGGGGCTTAAGGCATGAAGAGAGAGAGAGCAGAGGGCTGTTAGGATTTATGGTCTTCATGTGCAAGTGAGGAGAGGAAGGAGACAGTGGCCGTGTAGGAAGCTAGGGTTTATTTTGTTGTCTCACCGAGTGAGAGAGTGTGTCAAGAGAGGCGTCAGGTCTAGGGTTGTTTTTGTTATTTCACATGAGTGAGAGGGAAGGGTGAGAGAGAGAGGGAAAGTTGTGGGGATTGAGAAGTGAGCTATCCGGGTTCAAGGGTTTGGTTTGTGTGTCTTTTTATAAGAGTGGGTTAGGTTTTTCCTTGTATGGGTAGGAAACAAAGATTGTGCAATAATGGGGGAATATTTAATTAGTTTGTTATAAGGAAATGATTTGTTTTAATTTAGGAAGGTGATTTATTAAGTTTAGGAAAATGATTTATTTAGTTTAGGAAAAGGATTTATTTAGTTTAGGAATGAGATATGTTTAATTTATGAAGGTGATTTATTTTTTTTATTTAATTTGTGATATGTGTTTTAAATGTTTTAATTATTTTTGGATTGAGCTTTGGGTGAAATGGGCTTTGGATGGGTGAGGGGGTTTTGGGCCGAGGCTTAAAATTTTAAAACAGAGATTAATCGGGCGAACCCGAGGCCAATTTAGCGAGTTAAATTTGTTGATGTATTTATTTTTAAATTTTCCCTTCCAACGTCTGTTTCCCGCGACTTCTGCAACTTATCGGGTAGTGCCTCCATATGAGGCTCATCATCAGGCTCTTATACAAAAAAGTAGTGCCTACTGTCGCCACCACTTTGATGGGCTTGTGCAATGTGTGACAGTGACAATCCTATCAAAGTTATGCATGCATTTTTACTTACCTGGCTCGCCAACTATCGCCTGACTTGCTATTGTTCTGAGATGCTTCAAGTTGAGTTGATCTGGTGGTGAGGTGCTTCAACCCCTGGTCCCTTCCCAAACCATTACTTGATGAGAGATTGATGGCGAGGCGCTGTGACCCCTAGGTCTTGTTCCCGAACCACCGAGTGGGTCTTGTTCCCAATCTGAGTTGTGGGTCTTGTTCCCAATTTCAATTGTGGGTCTTGTTCCCGACTTGAGCTGAGGGTCTTGTTCCCGATTTGAGTTGAGGGTCTTTTTCCCGATTTGAGTTGTGGGTCTTGTTCCTGATTTGAAATATGGGTCTTGTTCTCGATTTGAATTGTGGGTCTTGTTCCCGATTTGTGTTAAGGGTCTTGTTCCCTGAATTGAGTTATGGGTCTTGTTCTCCATTTGAATTTTGGGTCTTGTTCCCAAATTGAGTTGAGTGTCTTGTTCCCTGAATTGAGTTGTGGTTCTTGTTCCTGATTTGAATTGTGGGTCTTGTTCTCGATTTGAATTGTGGGTATTGTTCCCGATTTGAATTGAGGGTTTTGTTCCCTGAATTGAGTTGTGGGTCTTGTTCCTGATTTGAATTGTGGGTCTTGTTCCCTAATTGAGTTGAGGGTCTTGTTCCCTGAATTCAGTTATGGGTCTTGTTCCCGATTTGAATTGTGGGTCTTGTTCCTAATTGAGTTGAGGGTCTTGTTCCCTGAATTGAGTTGTGGGTCTTGTTCCCGATTTGAATTGTGGGTCTTGTTCCCGAATTGAGTTGAGGGACTTGTTCCCTGAATTGTGTTGTGGGTCTTATTCCCGATCTGTGCTGAGTGTGGGCTTTGTTCCCGAACTATGCTGAATGTGGGCTTTGTTCCCTGGGCTTTATTCCCGAACTGTATGGAGAGTGGGCTTTGTTCCCGAACTGTGTTAAGAGTGGGCTTTGTTCCCTGGGCTTTATTCTCGAACTATGTAAAGAGTGGGCTTTGTTCCCGAACTTTGTTGATTGTGGGCTTTGTTCCCTGGGCTTTATTCTCAAACTATCTAAAGAGTGGGCTTTGTTCCCGAACTGTGTTGATTGTGAGCTTTGTTCCCTGGGCTTTATTCCCGAACTGTGTGGAGAGTGGGCTTTGTTCCCGAATGTGTTAAGAGTGGGCTTTGTTCCCTGGGCTTTATTCCCAAACTATATAGAGAGTGGGCTTTGTTCTCGAATTGTATTGATTGTGGGCTTTGTTCCCTGGGCCTTATTCCCGAACTGTGTAGAGAGTGGGCTTTGTTCCTGAACTGAATTGATTGTGGGCTTTGTTCCTGAACTGTCGATTGTGGGATTTGTTCCCAAGCTGCTGAATGTGGGCTTCGACCCCTGAACTGGTGATAATATGGGCCTCGACCCTGGGATCCATTCCTTCAAACTTCTAATAGTGTGGGCATCGACCTTGGGATTCATTTCTGAAACTGCTGATAATGTGGGCCTCAGCCCTAGGATCCATTCCTGAAACTGCTTGTCTTTGCCGCGTTTTCCTTTTCTTCAAAACCTGCAAACAAAAAATGCGTGTATGTGACGTGTATTCATGTATGCACAGATGTATTTCCTATTCCGATGGGTTAGGCCTTCCTTGTGCTCCTTGGTGCCATTCGCCTACAAATGTCTCTGGTCGCCCCCTAGGTCTGGTTATAATTTCCTTCTGCTGGTTCTTTTCTGGTGATTTTTCAGTTCTCTTTTGTCTCATGGCTCAAGTTCTCGATACATCCCTTATTCGCGGGGTGGTAGACTGGTCGCCCCCAGACTTGGCTTAGCTTTCTGCTCTCTATTGTTTGCACCAGGTCAAGGTGGACTACGTGATGTGGCATTCCATATCATCATACTATATTACATGGTACGAAATAGTCCCAATAGTTACACATATTATTGCCCTCAAATAATGCCTAGTATTGAAACCAGAGAACCTTCAAAACATCCAATGCAACTCAAATCAAAGTCTTTGAATAAATGATCTAAGCCAGACTCAAAATGTGTGTGTGCAAAGGTTCCTTTGCAAATTCATCCCCAGGTAAGCCAACTTAATTATTTCGTCAAAAAATTGGGATCGATAGGTCAAACCAACCTAAATGTCTCAATTATGCCCTACAGTTGCTTTTCTGTGCTCAATGCGGTATGATTTTCTTTCCATTTTGTCTCTCTCTTTTTTTCTTTTCGTTTTGAACTTCTTTTTTTCCTTTTCTTTTCCTTTTCTCTAATTTTTTTTTTTTTTTTTTTTGCAACACACCTACCCTTTAAGGTAGCATTTCTCCTCATGGTGCTCTTAATACTCGCCCATTGGTAGCTTCACAATTTCGGTTATAAGTGGTTTAATTCTTTTTCTTAGATACTTTTCTTTAATTTTCAACCATACCACACATCATAACACAAGCAAATCATGATAGACATTTAGGCGAACGGTCATTCACCGACCTACAATTTCTTCAACTAGTCACTTTGCTAACTACTCAGGTTTTCACTGCTAAGAACCATAATCAAGTGCTTACGAGTCTAACATAGATCAATTACTCAAAGTATCAGATAAAAGCACATCAAGAGTTTATCGTTTCTAAGATTTCACCCTAAAGCAAATGATTTCATTATTGGACTCATGTCTAACTATTAAGGACTAAAAATAAACAATGTTTTTTTTCTCTTTTTCTTTTTTTTTTTTTTTTTTTCTTTTTCTCTTCTTTTTTTTCCTTTTCTTTTTTTTTTTCTCTTTTTCTTTTTTTCTTCTTCTTCTTTTTTTTCCTTCTTTTTTTTTCACAATGGTCTTTCTATCATTGCCGTAAAGTTTTATGTTCCTCAGTTTCCTTTTCCCCGATATCAATGTTTGCTAAACTCTTCTTGACAAGTCTTCTTTTATCCATAACCCAACGGATATCTATGATGGCTTTTAAGACACAGGGGTTAACATGATGCGTGTATGCATGAGATGCACGTGGTTATCAAAACAACATATATCCTTCCAACCTTATATCTTCCACACTCGTGGTAAGTCCATTTTTGTCCTAGGTATGGCTTATTTTATGTACCAATGTGGGGTACACAAAATCGTTCTCTCCTACGCTACATGGGTGAATCTTGGCTACCTCAGTCCCTTTCCATCGGTAAAAGACAAAGACCACCCATTTAAAACATGAACTAAGCCTATTATGGGAATCGTGCCATTGTCTATAAACGACTAATTGGGCCTTCGATAATCACGGTCATAGGGATGGACTTGGAAGCATCCAAAAGTATGCAAATATGCCGTAACAAGGCGTATCATTTCAGAATGAAAGCCAGTGCGGATTTCGGACTCATGCTCCTGACATATTTAGATCACGTTTA
Source organism: Zanthoxylum bungeanum (assembly GCA_019454045.1). Lineage (NCBI taxonomy): Eukaryota > Viridiplantae > Streptophyta > Magnoliopsida > Sapindales > Rutaceae > Zanthoxylum > Zanthoxylum bungeanum. The sequence goes on along the minus strand of SKCR01023382.1, from coordinate 33,024 downwards.
GACTTTCTAAGCCCATAAAGGTTTTCATACAAGTTGGCCCATTATCATTTCAAAGCATTCAATCATATTATTGCGAGGTGTAAACTTGTCCCAGTTGAAAAAGGCCCAATAGGTTTACACTTTTGCAATAACGTGGCTAAAAAACTTCAAATGATAGGGGGCCCAAACACAAAGTAGCCCATCAGTATTTTAGAAGCTTTTGGCCCAATTGTCATAAGACACGAACTCGTCCCAGTTTAAATGGCCCAACACATCTCCTGATAAGAAGTCCAACTGAATCCAAATGATGATGGTCCCAAACACAAGCATAAAAGGATGGCTCCTATGGGTCATACAATTATGGTTCACATGTGGGTTTATAGGAGTGTAGACAAAGGCTCCCGTCGGTGAAGGATTACCCACAACTAGATCTCCCCACTCAAGAGTTCGGACGACCAAGTGAGCGCACCCTTTATTATACGCTATGTTACGTGCCAACGAGTGATGATACATGAATGACTGTCAAATGGATTTCTTATTGAAGATTCCCCAGAGGGAGGGTGGAGCGAACTGTCTTAAATACCCTTGCCTCTTAGGCTCTTATCGCCTTGGTGACATGAATAAACAATAGATCCTCCAAATTTGTCCATCACGGTAAACGTTGAGTAAATGATTATCTAGGTGTCCTCACAGCTCTTTCTTTCGGCTATAGAAAGGTAGTGAGTGAAGGAAGACACCAAGTCATTACCTAACTCTAATAATGCCTTTGGTTACACCCCTTGGTTACACCAAGTCACCAAGTCATTACAAGACATTATTTCAGGGCCGATTCTCTATCCCCAGTGGAGTCGCCAGACTATAGAACAGAGAAATCGGCGATGCTGTTCTGGGGCTCGCGGCCCGGTCAGGAGTACGGAGTAGCCCGTGGGGTACTAAACCGGAGAATGATGGAGTCGCCACCCAGTGTGAACTGGGAAATGATTTAAGGTCGCACTCATCCCTCGCAAGGGAATACCTCAAACCATTGGGTTCAGAATGGTCCCTTACTTATGTAGTTTGTAATGAACGGATTTATGCAATAATATAACCAAGTCTACGCAACATACACATGGAAGAATAACCTATATCTAAGTTTGCACACATATGAGTAAATGAAATAAAAGCGAGCGCAAAATCTCATGAATATATCAAATAGATAAACGCGGAAATATAAATTGCGGAATAATAAAATAAAGATGTGACCAATAGTTTGGAGATTTTTAATATAGGACTTCGCATGCCCGGTTGGACGTATTCCACGTCCAACCAAGCATGCCGTGTCCGGGATAACAAAATAAAATATAACAAAAGGTGCCCTCAGGTCTTACCTTATAAGTCGCTTCTTGGGAGTGCGTAGGGACGTCGCCGGAAGAGTTAGCATTTCCGTTGTTTTCATTGGTTCGTTATTTTCTCTATTTTCACTCGTTGTTTCCGCTCGCTATTTTGGGTTTTGTTTTCAAGGGTATTTCGGTGGTTTGGGGGCTGTTTTCAGGGGTTATTTGGCCACTATTTTTGGTCTAGGTTTTGTATCGGTCAAGTGGCTTATACTTTACGGTTTGGGCGGCTTTAGTTTGTTAATGTTTGTTGGTTTGTCTGTTGGTTGTGTCGGTGAGTGGGCTGAAGTCTTTGTCAGTGTCCTGTTTGTGTGTGGCTTATGCGTCTGACGTGTTTATGGCTTCTTTTGGTTAAGTGCCGAGAGAGAGAGGGTGTGTGGGGGCTTGTCTTGGGCAGCATGCGTAAGATATATCATTTGGCTACTTGCGGTGGATCAGGCATAGGCTGCTTGTTTGTAGTCATGTAAAGCCCATCTCATGGATAGCCGATCATTTGAAGCATACCTCATGCGCAACAGATGTGGGATTCTTGTTAAGCTTGAACGTGCACGTTGCCATTCTCTTGATGGGTTTCTTTTTTTATTTTTGTAAGTGGCTGTGTGTGAGTCAGTTGGTGGCGCGATGGAGGGCTATTGGCTCGGTAAAGGCTATTTTGTTTTATCGGTTTAGTGTTAGTTTGCTGCTGTGTTTTGTGATGAATGAGAGTATGAAGAAGGTTGCCCAGAGGTTAAGAGAGAGGAGAGGTGTGAGGTCTGGTTGAGGGTTTGTCGATAGTTTTTGTTGGGAACCAGAGAGAGGTTCGAGAGAGTTGAGATTACTTAGGGTTTATTTGTTTTGGCTTTGTGTGTGTGTGGAATGAGAGAGAGAGAGTGGAGATAGGGGAAAGTGACGGGGGATCTTTTAGGGTTTTTGTCGAGAGTGGAGTTGGTGGGGGCTTAAGGCGTGAAGAAAGAGAGTAGAGGGTTGTTAGGGTTTCTGGTCTTCATACACAAGTGAGTGTTGGACAGTTATGACCCATGGCATCACTATTTGTACAGATCATGGTGTTGTTGTGCAAATTAACTATGTGACAAAGGAAATTGCTCTTTTATCATTTGTAATTAGATTACCAAGATGTATAAATGATAGAAGGTATGTATGATTAGTTCCGGATTGAGATGATATGAGACAGTATCAATCCACGAAGGTTAAATCATTAAATATCCCTAGTCGTAGTATTATCGAGACTGGACATCGATAATGCGGAATAGACTAGTATCCCACTTGTGCGTGTTATGGAAGCGTACCAGCATAGTTCTCATATATTTAAGTATTGCATACTTATGCAAGTGTGGTAGGAGGTTGTGTTTTACCGATGGTACGGAAAACAGCTTCGCTCTGGATAGACCCCACGGAATCACATTGGTAGTATGACTTTGTGTCTATGGGAGTCCGAATCAGGGTAGGTGTATTTGGTCTTAACCTGAGACTTGCATCGCTAGTACTTGTGACAATCAATACGCTTTGGTTTTGGTCGTCCAGGGCTTTAACAGGTTCTGTGTACGCCTCTTCTGGGTATATTGAGAATCGTAGTGTATTGGGTGTGATGTCAAGACGGAAGTATCACTCCAGTCATAGTGGAGATGATGATCACGTAGGATACGGAACTGGTGCTCTTATATGCTGCAGCTATTGGGATATTATGACTAGGTCATGTTTACCTGATTATAGAGACTAGTTACCAGAGACCCGATATGTGCTTCGTACGGGGCAGACACATTTCGAGCCCTAGGCCTTGCACGTGACATCTGATGCTGGATCGAAATAGGCAATACTACGTATACTACGCCTGATATAGATCACATATTCCAGTAAGAATATTTTTGGAGAATTGGGTAGGCACGGTGCTTTGCTAGAAGCCAACCATGTCTTGTAAATCGGTAAAAACGTAGTACTAGGTACATACATGTTCAGATAGTCCGACGACCGGATTTACTACCAACATATCCGGGGATCTCATGGGTCACTTCCCGAAGATTCATTGATGATGTATGACTCGCACTTTATTAATCTGCAATTAATTATAAGAGAGAGAAAATTAATCTGGGATTAATTACAGAGAAATTTTATCTGGGATAAAATATCATTTAAAGAGAGAGAACGATTAATTTGGAATTAATCGATAAAATAATATATTCGACATATTAGACGAAATTGGATTTCGATGCGGAATTAAAATTGGATTTTAATTCGGGCAAATGAGTTAATTTAGAATTAATTCGTTAGCGACGTGAAAAGTAATTTTGCTAGCCATAATTATTTAATTATGTCGCAACAGAAAATTCGTTAATTCAGAATTAGCGAACCCGAGCCCGGGAGTGTTGGCGGGCGCACTCGCATTGCGAATTTATGTGCGGCCCACAAGTCACATAAAGCGTCAAATCACTAGTCAATCAAGTGATGGAAGTCACATCACTTTGAGTGAAGTAATGTCTAGTCACTTTTGATGTGAATAGTTGATGGAAGTTGTTGAATGCATTTAATGCATTTTTTGCCTCCAAAATTGTTGAGCTTTTTTGAAAAGCTTTGACCAAAATTTTGGCATATGTTTTTGGAAAACATTTCACACAACTCCAACCTCTCTTCTCTCTCTCCATATTCGGCCAAAGGGCCTTCTTCCTCTCTTCTCACCATTTCGGCCTAGGGCCATTTCCCTTCTCCAAGTCTTGCTTGGCCGAGACATTGAAGGAACAAAGAGGAGATTTTGTGGCAAAATCTCCAATGTACTAGCACACTTTAGAGTACATACAAAGGTGATAGGGAATCTTTTTCATGAGCATGGAATCATCAAATAAAGCTTGGAGCTTGAAGACATCCATGGAGGTTGACCGAAAATTGGACCACATCCAAGGAGCAAAGCCGAGAGCTTCATGGAGCACGGGCTTGTGTTCTTCGCGTCGCAAAATCCGATCAATGTAAGTATGATTCCGCCATATTTCATTGTTGTATTCACATGTGTTTCTTGCTTGAAATCGATCTTGGGACTTAATAGAAACCCAACAATGGTATCTTGAGCCATTTTGAGCATGAAACTTGATTAGGGTAAAATTTGGGTAAAATCAATTTGAGCATGATTTGAAAAAATTGATTGATTGAGTATGCTTGAATGATGATATATTGAAGTTGTACATGATCAATTTCATGAAAAGTTGATTGGATCAATTTTTGCCCAAAATTTAGGCTTGGCCGAATACTTGGAGTTGCCGTAAGTCATGGTATTTTTTTTATTTTGATCATTGGATGAGTTAAAATCATTTGGGGAATGTTGATTGTGGATTTAATTATATTGAAATCGAATCAGACATAAAAACCTCTAAAATGTCGAGACAATCATAAGCATGAAAATGATTGATTTTTTGATTCAAATGTGTTGGACATGTTTTGATGATAATGAGCATAATTAATTGAGTGAATTAGTATTTTGGAAATATTAATTTGGTTAATTAATTATGGCATACACTTTAAATTAATTAATTGTGAAATTTGGAATTTTGTAAGTTAATTAATTGGGCTTAAATTTGGAATTGGGCTTTTAAAGTTGTAATTGGGCTTAATGGGCTTGGTTGGGCCAAGTTTGGTTTATGCTAATTGCTTGGATCCAATTGGGCCTAAAACCATATCCATAAAGTCCAATTATGACTTAATGGACCTTTAATTATAATTGGGCCTAATGGGCCTAAATTGGTTTCTTGGCAAATAAGGGTGATTCCTTAAATGGGCTTTGGTATTTGGGTTTGACCCATATTGACCAAAATTCCATGCCTTAAGAAATTAATTAAAAGCCCATTGGACTTTAAATTAAATTGACATTAGATTCTAATCGGGCTTTGAGACCCGTAACGATTAGATTTAGAATCTAAGTCGTAAAGGCACATTAAAAGTGTAATTATTTAATTTAGAATTAAATATAGAATTAGTATTAAATACAAATTAAATTGGATTTAATATTGTAGTTTAATTTAATTCAAGAATTCGTATTTTGAGTACTTATTCGCAAAACGAGTCGGACTCGCGCAAAATCAAATCGTTGTTTGAACATTGGATGGTCATTAATATTCAGATTAATTAATTGGATTAGATTTATTGATAACATGCTTGTGTGAATACATGGATGCGATGTATGAATAATGTATATCGGGTGGATATTAGATGGGTGGGGCAATTTTGGAAATTGTTGTAATAAATTTAGAATTTATTAATTGGACCTGCGTGTCCAGCCTATTACCTCATTACTCTGTGTATTTCTCTTCTCACATATTCCCCTCAATGTAAATGAGGTTTCTTTAGAAGTGTTATGTAATCGGGTAGAAGTAATACTTGTGCTAGCGGGAGAGAGGAAATGGAGAGATTTGTTCTAGGAAAAATGTGTTAAGTATCCATCCCATATCATTATTATATTTATTTACTTACACGCCTTATTATGTGTTTAGAATGCATGTTTAAGGGTGTATGATGATGAGACCTTAACAAAGATAATTAATTGGTTGCCAATTACGCGAAAAACCCTCAACATCATATTAAGCGTTTTTCCTTCCATTGAGTGATTCTTACTCAAGATCCAAGATTGGCACTGGTTTGTTGTCCAAAGTCGAGACCTTTGTCCGTCGCGGATGTGTTTGAATCATGAAGGCTTTGTTCCATATTGGTGTCTTGTCCAAGTTGTGATTTGTTGGCCAAAGTCAAGATCACTTCTTATCCATCGACATTGATTACGAAGCTTTCCAAGGTCAATGGGTTCCGCTTAACTGGGATCACTAAGTTTGTTGTGCCAAAGTCAAGGCTTAGTTGATTCAGAGGAAAAATGTTAGGCAATATATTGGATATATTGGCATATATAAGATATATGTTTCGGACTTGGATTTCCACCTACTGGATCTAGGAATTAGATGTGATCCAATTGATCTTACAGATCTACCTAGTTAATTATCATACAATTTGTTGGCCAAAGTCAAGATTATGTGTTATTTAACGGGATCCTAGCCCACTAGGAAACAAGGTTTCCTGAGTACTCAACAGAGGGTTAGAGGCTCGCCGAAAAATAGTGGGAGGCAAGTATTAAATTTGCAATATTCGTTTAGTTACTTGCCATACGCGCTCATTTTATTTTTTCGTCAAATAATTATTTATTAGTTGGACTAATATTTAATCGTTGTTTTAATTAAACAGTTGGACTGTATTCAAACAATTTCAATTAATAGTTGTTTTTATAATTGGATTATAGTAATCAATATAATTGAATTTAAACAACTAAAATTATAGTTGATTATATAGTTAGACTATAATAATCATTATAATAAATAGTACCTAAAATATTTGATTCGATAGTTGGACTTTAGAATCAAGATAATTGAAAGATTAGTTTTTAAAATATAAACCTGGGTGAAAATATTTTAAACGACTTTAATTTTCAATTTGGGAATAAAACCTCAGGATAGTCCTGGAAACCGAGAAGTTACTTTATTTGATATAGTGACGTCTTGAGCCTAAGCCCATAGTTGAGCAAATAGTATAACATGATATTTGGAATATTCATGTGATGATAACTTTAGTGTTTAATCCATTACGCTTGCCGCAAAGGCTCCTTAATTTCTTCGTTAGAACTAAGGATTAGATCCTTATAGTATAATATGGAAATTGAAGGATCTTCATATATCTATTCTTAGATCTTAGAAGTACTAAATTGCAATAGTAAACTCTTAGAGAGTTAATGGCTATGCTCAATGAGACAAAGCCAAAGTTTGCAATAAGGCAAGAAGCGCAAGGCGCACCTTACTTCGACATTCTGGAAGGCCTAGGCTTGGCCAAAGGCTTCTGGGGTGTGGAAAAGGGGAAAGACAAAATCATTATAATCTTCTGGGAAGACAAAGGACATATCCCAAAATGTCTGCCTAAATTGTGGCAAATGGGGTCCCTGAAGCGTGACTGTCATATGGACAAGGCAGACGTGAAGGAATTGAAGACGGTGCAAGGCTCCGACTTTAAATATGTTTTTCATAAACATGTTCACTACGAGTATTAAAATATGATTTTAGATACTGAGTGTGGTACATAAATATGTAATGGTGTTCAGCATCTGCTGACAAACAGGATATTGACTTCAGTTGAGATTCATCTGCGAATCGGAAACGGGACGACAGTCGCTGTTTTAACCGTAGATACCTAAGTTTAGGAACTACCATTCGGATGTGTACTTAAATTATGAAACTGTTAGAATGTAACTGGTTTGACTAGATACATTATCTCTATATCAAGGTTTAACATATTGCGGATATACCTTTATATTCTAGAACACTAAAGTGTTTTATTTTATAAAGATGATATTGAGATAAACACATTAGATGTGAATAACAGTATTTATATTTTGAATATAAATAAATCTCAAACATATGATATGACAAACAAATAGCTCAAACTGATTTAATCAGTTGAGACTTAATTGTGGCATTGTTGTCTGGGACACAATTAACAAGACTCGTATAACCACACTTTCGAAGAGTGGGTACTATGACAGATTTGATTCTATTCAAATAATGTCTACGAATCTAGTTTATTGGGCAAAGTGCCTAAAATACATTTTACTTGGTAAAAGTGCAAATACCACTGATCTGTTCGCCCTAGTTCATAGTGACGTAAGTGGGCCCATGTCTAGCTAGGCTAGATGTGAATATGAATGTTTCGTGACCTTTACGGATGTGGCATCGCGTTATGGTTATGTGTTTCTTTTGAAACACGGATCGGAAAGTTTTGATGAAATTCAAAGAGTTTCGACACGAAATAGACAAACAGATCGGCTAAAGTATTAAACACCATGATTGGACCATGATGAAAATACTTAAGCAATAAGTTTCTTAAATATACTTGAAAGAGTATAGTATTCTTTCAATGAGGACTCCTCCCGGAACACGTCAATTTGACGATGTATCCGAATAGAGAAACCAAATTTTATTGGACATGATAAGGTTAATCATGAGTCGCTCTGAGCTACCATTTCCTTCAAAGGATACACATTAGACAGTGCAAAACTTATTTTGAATAAGGTTCCATAAAATCTGTTAGATAGACTTAATATTAGATATGAACAGGAAAGAAACCGGGTTTTCTCATTCCTGAAGATTTGGGAATGCTGGTCATATGTTTGGATGATAAACTAGAACCCAAACCGGATAAGTGCCTAAGTTGTAGGTTATCCTAGGGAATCCAAAGTATAGTACTTATACAACTCACATGAGAATAATTTAATTGTTGCTCACTATGCGGTTTTCCTAAGAGGAATACCGATATGCAGTGGTAAGTGGGAGGAAAGTAAAAATCGATGAAAATCAGAGTAATACTATTTCAGGCACTGATTCCTTAACGGAACACAAATAGTTCATCAGGGATGAAACTATACCAATAATCTTTGAATACACAAGAACCGCGTAAGTCGGAGATAGTCAGAAAACAACCTAGGAGGTATGCATTTCTGATCTCACCTCATAAAGATGTCAATCTTATTGAGGAATACCAACTGACTACGTATGAGGAAGTGATATAAGGTATTGACTCCCTATTATGGCAAAGTGCCATGAAGTCCGAAATGGATTCCATGTATACCAACTATGTTTAGACACTAGTTGAAGTACCGCAAGGCATTGTGCCTAATGGTACTATATAAGTGTTCAAGGAAGACAAACATGGAAGGCAACATACCAACGTACTAAGCTGGGCTTGTAGCGAAAAGGTATCGTTATCAATATTGTGTCGATTAAAACGAAACCTTTTACTCGTTGCCATGTTTAAATCCTTTTGGATAATGCTTGTTGATACTGCATGTTTCATTTATGAAATGTGGCAGCTGAATGCCAAAATCGCTTTCCTTAACAGAAACCTTTTGGAGGATGTTTACAACATCCTGACGGTTTTGTCGTACCAAATTAAGCAAACAAGGTTTGCAAGTTAATTCGATCCATTTATGGATTGAAGCAAACATAGGGTTTTTGGAACTATCGCTTTGATGTAATCATAATGGTGTATGATTTAATTCAAAATGAAAATAATTCTTGTGTGTATACGGAGGTTAATGGGAGTGCAATGACAGTGACTGTCCTTTATAAAATGATGGCATATCATTTCTTAGAAATGATAATCCCATAACACAATCGGTGAAAGCTTGGCTTTCATGAAAAATTCTCCGTAGAATTCTTGGGAGAAACAACATTTATTCTAGGAATAAAGATCTACTGGGATAGATTTAAAGTTGTTAATACTCTCCGAGAACTCGTACATTGAAATAAATGTACGCGACCTGGTGTCTCATATACTTTAAGCATATGGAGTCACAATCGGGCCAATCCAAGTGATAGTCATTGGATTGATGTTAAGAACATCCTTGAGTATCTTAGAGGAACTAAGGATGATGTCTTAAACTATGGAGAATGAGAACTTAGAGTGACTGGGTTCACTACTATAAGTTTCCAAACCGATAAAATGACTATAAGTCATAAAAACGATATTATAAAGTTCGAATAATGGAATAGTGAGCTGGAAATCTTCCAAGCAAGATACTGTTACCAAATAAACAACAAAAGTGGATTATTGCTGCAGCTGAGGCAGCAATAAAAGCCTTTTAGATCGATAATAATCCTAATCAGATTAGGAGTAGTTCTGTTAGCAACTGAGCTAGGCTACAGCCCAGGCTAAAGAATTAATGGTCTCATCAACGATCCAGATAAATACCTCAAATATTCATCTGATTCATTCGGATCATACATCGCAGTGATGTGATGATCGAATAAATCGCATCAGATGATAATCATGCAAATCCGCTGAAGAAAGCTTTTTCTCAGCAGAAGTTTGAGCGAACCATACATAGTTCGGGTGTAGGACACTTGAGTGATTGGCTATAGGCCAATTGGGAGATTGTTGGACAGTTATGACCAATAGCATCACTATTTGTACAGATCATGGTGTTGTTGTACAAATTAACTATGTGACAAAGGAAATTGCTCTTTTATCATTTGTAATTAGATTACCAAGATATATAAATGATAGAAGGTCCATATGATTAGTTCCGGAGTGAGATGATATGAGACAGTATCAATCCACGAAGGTTTAATCATTAAATATCCCTAGTCGTAGTATTATCGAGACTGGACATCGATAATGCGGAATAGACTAGTATCGCACTTGTGCATGTTATGGAAGCGTAACAATATAGTTCTCATATATTTATGTATTGGATACTTATGCAAGTGTGGTAGAAGGTTGTGTTTTACCGATGGTAAGGAAAACATCTTCGCTCTGGATAGACCCCACGGAATCCCAATGGTAGTATGACTATGTGTCTATGGGAGTCCAAAATCAGGGTAGGTGTATTTGGTCTTAACCTGAGACTTGCATCGCTAGTACTTGCGACAATCAATACGCTTTGGTTTTGGTCGTCCAAGGCTTTAACAGGTTATGTGTACGCCTCTTCTGGGTATATTGAGAATCGTAGTGTATTGGGTGTGATGTCAAGATGGAAGTATCACTCCAGTCACAGTGGAGATGATGATCACGTATGATACGGAACTGGTGCTCTTATATGCTGTAGCTATCGGGATATTATGACTAGGTCATGTTTATCCGATTATAGAGACTAGTTACGAGAGGTCTGATATGTGCTTTGTATGGGGCAGACATATTTCCAGCCCCAGGCCTTGCACGTGACATCTAATGCTGGATCTGTTAGACATTATGTCCCATAGCGTCACTGTTTGTAAATGATATTGTATTATTGTACAAAATTAACTATGTGATAATGAAATTGCCTTTTGCCGTTTTGTAATATTATTTACTTTGATATATAAATGGAGAAAGTCTATATGATTAATACCGGATTGAGATGATATGAGACAGTATCAATCCATAAAGGTTTAATCATTAAATATCCCTAGTCGGAGTATTATCGAGATCGGACATCGATAATGCGGAATAGACTAGTATTGCGCTTGTGCACGTTGTGAGGGCACAACGGCATAGTTCTCATATATTTAAGTATTGGATACTTATGCAAGTGCGATAGGAGGTTGTGTTTTACCGATGGTACGGAAAACAGCTTCGCTCTGGATAGACCCCGCGGAATCCCATTGGTAGTATGTCTGCGTGTCTATGGGAGGCCGCATCAGGGTAGGTGTATATGGTCTTAACCTGAGACTTACATCGCTAGTACTTGCGACAATCGGTAAACTTTGGTTTTGGTGGTTGGGGACCTTAACCGGTTCTGTGTACACCTCTTCTGGGTTTATCGAGAATCGTAGTGTACTGGATGTGATGTCGAGATGGAAGTATCACTTCAGACATATGGAGGTGATGATCACGCAGGACACAGAACTAGTACTCTATAAAAGGTTGCAACCGTCGGGAACATATGACCAGGTCAGGATTGTCCGATTAAAGAGACTAGTTGCTTGATGTCCGATATATGTTTCGTACGGGGCAGACACATTTCCAGCCCCAGGCCTAACATGTGATCGTCCGATACTGGATCGATGTACGCAATACTACGGTATACTACGCTTGATATAGATCTAATATTCCAGTAAGAATATTTCTGGAGAATTGGGTAGGCATGGCGCTTTGCTAGAAGCCAACCTTGTTTTGTGAATCGGTAAGAACGTAGTACGAGGTACGTACGTGTTCGGATTATCCGACGACTGTATTTACTGCCAACATATCCGGAGATCTCTTGGGTCGCTTCCTGAAGATTCACCTATGATATTTGATTCGGACTTAATTAATCTTGGATTAATTGCGAAGAAACTTTATCTTAGATAAAGTGCCTTATTTAGAGAGAGAACGATTAATTTAGAATTAATCGATAAAATTATTATATTCGATATAATAATCGAAATTCGATTTCGACGCGAAATTAAAATTAGATTTTAATTCGGGCAAACGAGTTAATTTAGAATTAATTCATTAGCGACGTAAATAATAATTTCGCTAGGCGCAATTATTTATTTAAATTCGATTTAATTAACGTCGCGACATAAGTTCGGTATTTCGGAAATATCGAACCCGAACGTGTGAGTGCACGTGGGCCCACTTTCATTTGGAAACGTGTGGGGCCCACATGACACATGTCATTATATGCATTATTGAATTGTTAATACATTGCATGGTGACAGTGTACAATGCACTCAATGGTTTTGCATGGAGTTTGAGTGTTTGACACTCTAAGCCATTGCATGATTTGTGTCATAAGTTTATTATTAATTTAATAAATATTATGGCATAAATATAAATTGATTTTTGTAACAAAGATCAATACAACTCTCCTCTCTCTCTCACAATGCCGTGACTTCCATTAGGGCAAAGAAGATTTGATTTTCTTTTCTCCATTTGCTAGCACATTGAAGGATCAAATGAGGTGATAGGGAAACCATCAAAGAGCTTGGAATACACAAAGCTTGGAGCTTCAACTCTTCTTCCTCCCTTGGCCGAAACTTGAAGCTTGGAGATTCAAAGATTTTCTTCATCACTTCTCATCACAAAAGCTTTGTAAGTATGATTCCGCCATACTTCATCTTTTAATATATATTCATTGTTGTATTTCATATGCTTAATCTTTCCTTGGGACATATAATAGAAACCAACAGGATCAAAATACGCAATACTACGTATACTACGCCTGATATAGATCACATATTCCTATAAGAATATTTCTGGAGAATTGGGTAGGCACGGTGCTTTGCTAGAAGCCAACCATGTCTTGTAAATCGGTAAAAACGTAGTACTAGGTACGTACGTGTTCGGATAGTCCGACGACCATATTTACTGCCAACATATCCGGGGATCTCATGGGTCGCTTCCCGAATATTCATCGATGACGTATGACTCACACTTTATTAATCTGGGATTAATTATAAGAGAGAGAAAATTAATCTGGATTAATTACGGAGATATTTTATCTGGGATAAAATATCATTTAAAGAGACAGAACGATTAATTTGGAATTAATCGATAAAATAATATATTCGACATATTATACTGTTGGACATAATGACCCATAGCGTCACTATTTGCACAGATCATTGTGTTGTTGTAGCAAATTAACTATGTGACAAGGAAATTGTACTCTCATCATTTGTGATTAGATCACCATAGATATATAATTGAAGAGAGGTCCCTATGATTAGTTCCTAGACTGAGAATGATATGAGACAGTATCAGTCCCCGAATGATTAATCATTAAATATCCCTAGCCGGAGTATTATCGAGACTGGACATCGATAATGCGGAATAGGCTAGTATTGCACTTGTGTGCGTTGTGAGGGCACAACGGCATAGTTCTCATATATATAAGTATTGGATACTTATACAAGTGCGATAGGAGGTCGTGTTTCACCGATGGTACGGGAAACAGCTTCGCTTTGGATAGACCCTTCGGAATCCCATTGGTATTATGACTATGTGTCTATGGGAGGCCGAAATCAAGGTAGATGTGTATAGTCTTAACCTGAGACTTACATCGCTAATACTTACGATAATCGATAGACTTTGGTCTTGGTGGTACAGGCTTTAACCGGTTCTGCGTACACCACTTCTGGGTTTATCAGAGAGTCGTAGTGTATTGGATGTGATGTCAAGACGGAAGTATCACTCCAGTCATAGTGGAGATGATGTCACGCAGGATACGGTATTAGTGCTCTTAAGTGCTGCGCGGCCATCGAGATATTATGACAAGGTCATGTATATCCGATTATAGAGACTAGTTACCAGACATCCGACATGTGCTTCGTACGGGGCAGACACTTATCCAGCCCCAGGCCTAGCACGTGACTATCCGATACTGGGCCGATACGCACAATACAATCGTATACTACGCTTGATACAGATCTTAATATTCTTAAATGGATATGTCTGGAGAATTGTGAAGACTTGGTGCTTTGCTAGGAGTCGGCCTTGTCTCGTAAATCGGTTAAAACGTAGTACTTGGTACGTACGTGATTCGGATACTCCGACGACCGTATTTACTGCCAACTTATCCGGGGATCTCATGGGTCGCTTCCCGATAATCCACCGATGACGCACAACTCGCACTCTTATATAATATGGGATAATATAGAAGAGAGAGAAAATTAATCTAGGATTAATTACAGAGATATTTTATCTAGGATAAAATATCATCTAGAAAGAGATAACGATTAATTTGAAATTAATCGATTAAATTAATATATTCGATATATTAAACGAAATTAGATTTCGACGCGGAATTAAAATTAGATTTTAATTCGGGCGAACGAATTAATTTAGAATTAATTCGTTAGCAACGTGAATAGTGATTTCACTAGGCATAATCATTTAATTACGACGCAACGGAAAAATCATTAATTTGGAATTAACGAACTCGAGCCCGAGTGTGATTGCGAGCGCATTCGTATTTCGAATTCGAGTGCGGCAATGCAAGTCGCATCAAGCGTCAATCAATCAATCGCATCAAGCGTCAAATCACTTGTCACTTTGAGTGATGTGACTTGACAACATGTCACTTTAATAAAGTAGATGTGACTTGATGGACATGATGGCTTTTATTGTTTGACTTTTAAAAGCAAATGAAATTCAAATTAAAGGCAAATGCAAGTGAATTTCACACAAGTATATAAGATATATTTGAAATGCATTTCATTTACAACTAACACACATTTCTTTCTCTCCATTTCTTTCTCTTCTTCTCACGCCCAAGACCATTTTTCTTCACTGGTTTTGAACCAGAAATGGTGTGAATAGGGAAGCCAAGAGTTGGGTTTTTGTGGCAAAAAACCGCAAGTGCTAGCACATTACGAGTCTTGCGAAGGTGGTAGGGAGGTTCACCCATGAGGTGGGACTCATCCGACGGAGTTTGGAGCTTCGAAATGAGACCCGAAACTGCCAAACCAGTGAGCACGAACTGCAACAGTGGGCGCACCAAACCAGTGAGTTTTACGGCTTCATTCGTCTCCAAATCGACTCAACCAATCGATGTGAGTATTCCGCTATCTCTGTTGGTGTATTCACGCATGTTTTCATTGCTTGTTTGATCTTGGGACCTAGATTAATACCAACAATGGCATCAAGAGCTTAGGTTCAAGCATGAAAAATGTAGGGCTTAAAATTTGGGTAAATTTGTTTTGAGCATGATTTGAATAAATTGATTGTTTAAGTATGCTTATAACATGTTTAATTTCATTTTGGTTGGACCAATTTGTTGAAAATTGATTTGGAATAATTTTCCCCAATTATTTCCTCTTGGCCGAATGTGTAGTGAATTTTGGATTCTTGGAATTTTTTGGTTTTGATTCATTGGATGAGTTAGAATCATGTTGGATGATGTTAATTTGAAGTCAATTAGATTGAATTTTGAATTGAACAAAAATCCCCAATTTGCTTCACTTGGCCGAATGGAATTATTGCCCTAATGTCTTGGTGATTTTGATTTTGTGACATTGGATGTGTATGAAATCAAAGTGGATGGTGATTTGATGTCGATTGTGGGTTCGATTGGATTGAAACCGAATCGGACACAAAATCCTTCCTTGGCCGAGAGCATAAAAGCATGTAAATGGGTTTGATTTTTCATTTTGTGTGTTGGACATATGATAATGAATTGAGTATGATTAATTGGACTAATTTAGTGTTTTGGAAATGTTGATTTAGTTGATTAATCATATAATGCACTTTAGGTAATTAAATTGCTAAATTGGATTTATGTAATTTAATTATTTAGGCTTAAATTGGATTTGGTCTTCTAATGTTGTATTTGGGCCTATTGGGCTTGATTTTATCAAGTTGGGTTTAGGCCAAATGGATTGGATCCAATTGGGCCCAAAACCTTAACCATAAAGCCCAAATGCGACTAATGAACCTTTAAAGTTCAATTGGGCCTAATGGGCCAAGATTGATTTATGGGCTTATGGGGTAAATCCCGGATTGGATTTTGGTTATCGGTTTGACCCGAGTTGACCAAAAGTCCACGCCTTAAGAAATCAATTAAAAGCTCATTGGACTTTAATTGAATTGACGTTGGACGTTAATCGGTCTTTGAGACGCGTTACGATTAAATTTGGAATTTAAATCGTAAAAGGTTTATAAAATAAAAGTGTAATATTTAATTTGGAATTGAATAGTGAATTAGTATTAAATACATGTTAAATTAGATTTAATGATGTAGTTTAATTTAATTCATGAATTCGTACTTTAAGTACTTATTCGCAAAAACGAGTTTGACTCGAACAAAATCAAATCGTTGTTTGAACATTGAATGATCACTTAATTATCAGATTAATTAATTTGATTAGATTGATTGATAGCATGCTTATGTGTGTGAATACGTGGTTGTGTTGAATGAATAATGTATATCGGATGGATATTAGATGGGTGGGCAATTTTAGAAATTGTTGTAATAAATTCGATTTATTAAATTGGACCTGCGTGTCCAGCCTTATCACTTTCATTCTCTTTGTATTCTCTTCTCACCTATTCCCCTCCATGTAAATGAGGTTTCTTTAAAAGTGTAGTGTAACGGGTAGAAGTAATACAAGTGCTAGCTTGAGTGAGAAAGGGAGAGATTTGATCTAGGATCAATGTGTTAAGTATCCATCCGCATATCATTATTATTTATTTTCATACTCGCTTTATTATGTATTTAGAATGCATGTTTAAGGGTGTATGATGATGAGACCTTAACAAAGATAATTAAATTGGTAGCCAATTTGCACGCGAAAAACCCTCGTTAAATATCAAGCGTTTATTTTCCTTCCATTGAGTGATTCTTACTCAAGATCCGAGATTGGCAGGGGTTGTTGGCCAAAGTCAAGCCCTTGTCCGTCGAAGATGTGTTTTAATCACGAGGCTTTGTTCCATATCGGTGTCGTGTCCAAGTTGTGGTTTGTTGGCCAAAGTCAAGACCACTTCTTGTCCATTGACATTGATTGAGAAGCTTCCATGTCAATGGGTCCGCGCTTGACTGGGATCACTAGATTTGTTGTGCCAAAGCCAAGGCCTAGTTGATTCAGAGGAAAAAGGTTAGGGTATACATTCGATGTATAGGCATATATAAGATATATGTTTGGGACTTGGATATCCACCTACTGGATCTAGGAGTTGGATGAGATCCAATTGATCTTCGAGATCTACCTAGTTAATTATCATACAATTTGTTGGCCAAAGTCAAGATTGTGTGATATTTAACGGGATCCTAGCCCACTAGGAAACACGGTTTCCCGAGTACTCGACGGAGGGTTAGAGGCTCGACGAAAAATAGTGGGAGGCAAGTATTGAATTTGCAACATTCGTTCGAATACTCGCTAAACGCGCTCATCTATATATTACTCGTCATATTAATCAAAAGTATTAGTTGGACTAATATTTTATGTTGTTTTAAAAATATATATAGTTGGACTATATACAAACTCATTCAATATATAGTTGATTTTATAATTGGATTATAGTAATCAATATAATTGAATTAAAATGATAGTTGATTTTATAATTAAATTATAGTAATCAATATTAAAATTATAGTTGATTAAATAATTGGATTATTGTAATCATTATAATAAATAGTACCTTATTAAATTGATTAAATAGTTGGACTATTGAAATCAAGAAAGAATTGAAAAGTTGAATATTTAAAATATATAATCCTTGGATTAAATGTTTTAAATGATTTAATTTTCAATTGGGAATCAATAATAGGTTACTTTATTGGATAAAATAACTTGTTATATCTAGGCCCATAATTAAGCAAGTAAGTAGAGCATAAAATCTTTGGAAGATTTATGTGATGATGACTTTAGTGCTTATTTAATATACTTATCATAAATCTATCTTTAGATTTAAAAGTATTAAATTGCAATTAATAATTCTTAGAGAATTGATTTGACTATTCTAGAGGTGAAAAGTCAAAGTTTGCAATTGGGCAAGTTGCACAAGGTGCACATCGTTTCGATATTCCGAAACCCAAGGCTTGGCCAAAGGTTTGTGAATTATTGAAAAGATAATTGACATATCCCAAACTAAAAGACCCAAATTGGATAAGTGCCAATATAGGTTATCCTAAGGGAAACCTTAAGTATAATACTTGTAAATCTCACATGAGAACAATGTGATTGTTGCTCACCATGCGGTTTTTCTGAGAGGAATACCGATATGCAGTGGTCAGTGGGAGGATAGTGATACTCGATGAAAATCGGAGTAATACTGTTCAAGGCACGAAGTCCTTAATGGAACACAAATAGTTCATCTATGATGAATCTATACCATTAATCTTCAAATACACAATAACTTCGTAGATCGGATAGAGTCAGAAAACAACCTAGGGTATGGGTTTCTGATCTAACCTCATAAAGATGTCAATCTTATGAAGGTATATCCACCGACTACGTTTTGAGGAAGTGGTACGAGGTATCGACTCCCTATTATGGCAAAGTGCCATGAGTCCGAAATGGATTCCATGTATAACAACTATTTTGGATACTAGTTGTTGTACCACAAGGCATTGTGCCTATTGGTACATTAAACGTCTTCAAGGAAGACATACATGGAAGGCAACATACCAACGTACAAAGCTAGGCTTTTGACGGAAAGGTATCGTTATCAACATTGTGTTAATAACGGTTCAACCTTTTACCTGTTGCCATGGTAAATCCATTTTGAAGATGCTTGTAGATAACTGCGTATTTCATTTATGAAATGTGTCAGTTGTAGATCAAAATCGCTTTCCTGAAAAGGAAACCTTTTGGAGGATGTTTACAACATCCTGACGATTTTGTATAACCGACAAACAAGGTTTGCGGGTTATTCGATCCATGTTTGGATTAATGCAAGCATAAGGTTCTTGGAACTGTCGTTTTGAAATAATCATAATGGTTTATGATTTGAATCAAAAGGAAATAATTCTTGTGTATATAAGGAGGTTAGTGGGAGAGGGCACTGACAATGAAATTCCCATATAGCAATTAGTGAAAGCTTGGCTTTCATAGATATTCTTTCAATAGAAATCTCCGTAGAATTCTGGGGAGTAACAACCTTTATTCAAGGAATAAAGATCTACTGGGATAGATTTGGAGTTGGTTAACACTCTCTGGGAAATTGTACATTTAAAATGTACTTGATAGGGTGTCTCATACGCTTCGAGCATATGGAGTCACGATCAGGTCAATCCAAGTGATAGTCACTGGATTGAAGATTAAGAACATATGTTAGTATCTGAGAGAACTAAAGATGTTGTCTTAAACTATGGAGAAGGAGAACTTGAAGTGACTGGGATCACTGCTGCAAGTTTCCAAACAATTAAATACTAAGATACTATAAAGTTTGAACACTGGGACAGTGAATTGGAAATATTCCGAGCAAGATAACTGTTGCCGAATAAACAACAAATGCGGATTATTGCTGCAGCTGAGGCAGCAATAGAAGCCATTTGGATCGAAAATAAATCTAATTAGATTAGATATAGTTCTTTTAGCAGCTGAGCTAGGTGTCAGCACAGGCTAAGGAATTAAAGGTCTCATCGACGATCCAGATATATACTTCTATATCATCTGATTCGTTCGGATCATACATCGTGGCGATGTGATGATCGTGTAAATCGCGTCAGACGATTATCAAGCAAATCCGCTGACGAAAATCTTTCCTCAGCAATTTGAGCGAACCGTACATAGTTCGAGTGTGGGACACTTGAGTGACTGGCTATGTGCCAAGTGGGAGATTGTTGGACATAATGACCCATAGCGTCACTATTTGCACAGATCATTGTGTTGTTGTAGCAAATTAACTATGTGACAAGGAAATTGCACTCTCATCATTTATGATTAGATCACCATAGATATATAAATGAAGAGAGGTCCCTATGATTAGTTCCTGGACTGAGAATGATATGAGACAGTATCAGTCCCCGAATGATTAATCATTAAATATCCCTAGCCGGAGTATTATCGAGACTGGACATCGATAATGCGGAATAGGCTAGTATTGCACTTGTGTGCGTTGTGAGGGCACAACGGCATAGTTCTCATATATATAAGTATTGCATACTTATGCAAGTGCGATAGGAGGTCGTGTTTCACCGATGGTACGGGAAACAGCTTCGCTCTGGATAGACCCTTCGGAATCCCATTGGTATTATGACTATGTGTCTATGGGAGGCCGAAATCAAGGTAGGTGTGTATAGTCTTAACCTGAGACTTACATCGCTAATACTTACGATAATCGATAGACTTTGGTCTTGGTGGTACAGGCTTTAACCGGTTCTGCGTACACCACTTCTGGGTTTATCAGAGAGTCGTAGTGTATTGGATGTGATGTCAAGACGGAAGTATCACTCCAGTCATAGTGGAGATGATGTCACGCAGGATACGGTATTAGTGCTCTTAAGTGCTGCGCGGCCATCGAGATATTATGACAAGGTCATGTATATCCGATTATAGAGACTAGTTACCAGACATCCGACATGTGCTTCGTACGGGGCAGACACTTATCCAGCCCCAGGCCTAGCACGTGACTATCCGATACTGGGCCGATATGCACAATACAATCGTATACTACGCTTGATACAGATCTTAATATTCTTAAATGGATATGTCCGGAGAATTGGGAAGACTTGGTGCTTTGCTAGGAGTCGACCTTGTCTCGTAAATCGGTAAAACATAGTACTTGGTACGTACGTGATTCGAATACTCCGACGACCGTATTTACTGCCAACTTATCCGGGGATCTCATGGGTCGCTTCCCGATAATCTACCGATGACGCACAACTCGCACTCTTATATAATCTGGGATTATATAGAAGAGAGAGAAAATTAATCTAGGATTAATTACAGAGATATTTTATCTAGGATAAAATATCGTCTAGAGAGAGATAACGATTAATTTGGAATTAATCGATTAAATTAATATATTCGATATATTAAACGAAATTAGATTTCGACGCGGAATTAAAAATAGATTTTAATTCGGGCGAACGAATTAATTTAGAATTAATTTGTTAGCGACGTGAATAGTGATTTCGCTAGGCATAATCATTTAATTACGACGCAACGGAAAAATCGTTAATTTGGAATTAACGAACTCGAGCCGAGTGTGATTGCGAGCGCATTCGTATTTCGAATTCGAGTGCGGCAACGCAAGTCGCTTAAAGCGTCAAATCAATCAGTCGCATCAAGCGTCAAATCACTTGTCACTTTGAGTGATGTGACTTGACAACATGTCACTTTAATAAAGTAGATGTGACTTGATGGACATGATGTGTACTTGATGGCTTTTATTGTTTAACTTTTAAAAGCAAATGAAATGCAAATTAAAGGCAAATGCAAGTGAATTTCACACAAGTATATAAGATATATTTGAAATGCATTTCATTTACAACTAACACACATTTCTTTCTCTCCATTTCTTTCTCTTCTTCTCATGCCCAAGACCATTTTTCTTCACTGGTTTTGAACCAGAAATGGCGTGAATAGGGAAGCCAAGAGTTGGGTTTTTGTGGCAAAAAACCGCAAGTGCTAGCACACTACGAGTCTTGCGAAGGTGGTAGGGAGGTTCACCCATGAGGCGGGACTCATCTGACGGAGTTTGGAGCTTCGAAATGAGACCCGAAACTGCCAAACCAGTGAGCACGAACTGCAGCAGTGGGCGCACCAAACCAGTGAGTTTTGCGGCTTCATTCGTCTCCAAATCGACTCAACCGATCGATGTGAGTATTCCGCTATCTCCGTTGGTGTATTCACGCATGTTTTCATTGCTTGTTTGATCTTGGGACCTAGATTAATACCAACATATACGAAATTGGATTTCGAAGCGGAATTAAAATTAGATTTTAATTCGGGAAAACGAGTTAATTTAGAATTAATTCGTTAGCGACATGAATTGTAATTTTACTAGGCATAATTATTTAATTACGTCGCAAAGGAAAATTCGTTAATTCGGAATTAGCGAACCCGAGCCCGGGAGTGTTTACGGGTGCACTCGCATTGCGAAGTCATCTGCGGCCCACAAGTCACATCAAGCGTCAAATCACTAGTCAATCAAGTGATGGAAGTCACATCACTTTAAGTGAAGTGATGTCTAGTCACTTTTGATGTGAATAGTTGATGGAAGTTGTTGAATGCATTTTTTGCATTTCTTGCCTCCAAAATTGTTGATCTTTTTTGAAAAGGTTTGACCAAAATTTTGGTATATGTTTTTGGAAAACATTTCACACAACTCCAACCTCTCTTTTCTCTCTCCATATTCAGCCAAAGGGCCTTTTTCCTCTCTTCTCACCATTTCGGCCTAGGGCCATTTCCCTTCTCCAAGTCTTGCTTGGCTGAGACATTGAAGGAACAAAGAGGAGATTTTGTGGCAAAATCTCCAATATGCTAGCACACTTTAATACATACAAAGGTGATAGGGAATCTTTTTCATGAGCATGGAATCATCAAATAAAGCTTGGAGCTTGAAGACATCCATGGAGGTTGACCGAAAATTGGAGCACATCCAAAGAGCAAAGCCGAGAGCTTCATGGAGCAAGGGCTTGTGTTCGTCGCGTCGTAAAATTCGATCTATGTAAGTATGATTCCACCATATTTAATTGTTGTATTCACATGTGTTTCTTGCTTGAAATCGATCTTGGGACTTAATAGAAACCTAACAGTTAGGAGAGGAATTAGACAGTGGCCATGTAGGAAGCTAGGGTTTCTTTTATTGTCTCACCGAGTGAGAGAGAGTGTCAAGAGAGGCGTCAGGTCTAGGGTTTGTTTTTTTGTTTCACGTGAGTGAGAGGGAAGAGTGAGAGAGAGATGGAAAGTTTTCGGGATTGAAAAGTGAGCTCTCCGGGTTCAAGGGTTTGGTTTTTGTGTCTTTTTATAAGAGTGGGTTAGGTTTTTCCTTGTATGGGTATGAAACAAAGATTGTGCAATAATATGGGAATATTTAATTAGTTTTTTATAAGGAAATGATTTGTTTTAATTTAGGGAGGTGATTTATTCAGTTTAGGAATGAGATTTATGTAGTTTAGGAATGAGATTTGTTTAATTTAAGAAGGTGATTTATTTAGTTTTGATTTAATTTGTGACATGTGTTTTAAATGTTTTAATTATTTTTGGATTGGGCTTTGGGCGAAATGGGCTTTGGATGGGTGCGGAGGTTTTGGACCGAGGTTTAATATTTTAAAACATAGATTAATTGGGCGAACCCGAGGCCAATTTAGCGAGTTAAATTTGTTGATGTATTTATTTTTAAATTTTCCCTTCCGACGTCCGTTTCCCGCGACTTCTGTAACTTATCGGGTAGTGCCTACATACGAGGCTCAACATCGGCCTTCTATGCAAAAATGCAGTTCTTACACATAGTTCTCATATATTTGGGTATTGAATACTCATGCAAGTGTGATAGGAGGTTCTATTTACCGATGGTATGGAAACAGCTTCGCTCTGGATAGACCCCACGGAATCCCATTGGTAGTATGACTATGTGTCTATGGGAATCTGCATCAGGGTAGGTGTATTTGGTCTTAACCTGAGACTTGCATCGCTAATACTTGCGACAATTAATACGCTTTGGTTTTGGTCGTCCGGGAGTTTAACAGGTTCTGTGTACGCCTCTTCTGGGTTTATTGAGAATCGTAGTGTATTGGGTGTGATGTCAAGATGGAAGTATCACTTCATTCATATGGAAATGATTATCATGCAGGGATACAAAACTGGTACTTTATTATGTTTCAACTGTCGGGATAATATGACAAGGTCATGATTATCCGATTAAAGAGACAAGTTGCTAGTGATCCGATATATGCTTCGTACGGGGCAGACACAATTCTAGCCACAGGCCTAGCAGGTGACATCAGATACTAGATCGTAATACGCAATACTGAGTATACTACGTCTATTATAGATTATATATTCCTTAAAGAATATTTCTGGAGAATTGGGTAGGCATGGCGCTTTGCTAAAAGCCAACCATGTCTTGTAAATCAATAAGTAGGTGGTACCGGGTACGCATGTATTCGGATAGTCTGAAAACCGGATTTACTGCCAACATATCCAGGGATCCCATGGGTCGCTTCCCGAAGATTCACCGATGACGTTTGACTCGAACAGAATTAATCTGGGATTAATTATGAGAGAGAGAAGATTAATCTAGTATTAATTACGGAAAGAATTTATATGGGATAAAATTCGATAAGAAGAGAGAGACGATTAATTTGGAATTAATCGATTAAATAATATATTCGATATATTAATTGAAATTATATTTCGACGCAAAATTAAAATTGGATTTTAATTCTGGGAAACGAATTAATTTAGAATTAATTCGCAAGCAACTTTCGTAATATTTTTGCGAGGCACTATTATATAATTTAATTGGATTAAATTACGTTGCGACGGAAAATTCATTTAATCGGATTAAGCGAACCCGAGCCCGAAGTGTATGGAGCAAGCCACTTGAATTTTCAATTAAAATTTGTCCCACCAAGTTACATCACATGTCTATCAAGTGTCAACTTGTGTGATGGAAGTGGTTGGAGGCATTAAATGCAATTTTCCCTCCAACACTTTGTTTTTACTTTTGGTAAAGCATATACCAACTTTAAGGATACCAACTTTAAGGGTTTGACTTTCATAAGTTGTATTGGATTTTAGAAATCAAATATACCAAAACCATAAACTCTCCTCTCTCCTTCCTCATTGTCGTGAACCACCACTCATCCCTTAGAAATTTTGTTTCAAAATTTCTTCATTGCTAACACACAAAGAAGTCAAAAAGGTGATAGGGAAACTATCCCCTTGAGTTTGGAATTCAAAGATCAAGCTTGGAGCTAAACCATTCATACAAAGGAGAGCTTGGAGCACTACACAAAGATTGGAAATTTTTTGTTATCTCCACATCCGCTATAACCGATCGTTGTAAGTATTTTTCCGCAATCTTACTTTGATTATTCACACATGTTTATGCTTAAATAGATCTTTGGAATGTTCTAGGAGAACTCAACAATGGTATCATGAGCCAATTTTAAGCATGAAATATTTAGGGTTCATAAACTTTATTTTGGGGGTTTTGTGATTTGAGCATGATATCTTCAAATTGAATGTTTAGTTATGTTTAGATTATCATAACTTAGAGTTATGCATTATTAATTGTGAGAAAATTTGATTAGATTAATTTTCCCCAATTTGTATACCATGGCCGAAACTTATGGACCTTGGGATCTCATGGTGATTTTTGAATTTTAGACCATTGGATGTGTTTAAATGCATGAGATGTATTGATTTGTGATTTAATTGGATTTAAATCAAAATTGGTTAATTTTATGCATGAAAACCGTGAGCTTGAAGAAGCATATATGAGTTGATTTTCCTTCAATTGTGTTAGACATATATTGAAAATGAAAAAGCATGATTAATTAATTAAATTGGTGTTTTGGAAATGTTAATTTTGACTAATTAATTATGGCTTTACACTTTAATTAAACAATTATGATATTTGGAATATTGTAATTTAATAAATTAGTCTTTAATTTGGAATTTGGCTAATGTTGTTATATTTGGGCCTTATGGACTTGGTTGGGCCAAGTTGGTTTAAGACAATTGGATTGGATCCAAATTGGGTCTAAAACCATTCCATAAAGTTCAAATATAATAAATGGGCCTTTAAAATTTAATTGGGCCTAATGGGCCAAAATTATTTTATGGGAAATGGTGATTCCTTATTAGTCCTTGGCATTTGGGTTTGACCCATATGAGCCAAAGCCCATGCCTTATGAATTAATTAAAAGCCCATTGGACTTTAATTAAATTGACATTGGATGTTAATTGGGCCTTTGAGACCCATTAAGATTGGATTTAGAATCTAAGTCTAAAAGGCACATTAATAAAGTGTAATTATTTAATTTGGAATTAAATAAGAATCAGTATTGAATACAAATTAAATTGGATTTAAAATTGTAGTTCGATATAATTCAAGAATATGCACTTTGAGTACTTATTCTTAAATGAGTTGGACTCGCGCAAATCAAATCGTTGTTTGAACATTGGATGATCACTTAATTCAGAGATTAATTAATTGGATTAGATTGATTGAATAACATGCTTTGTGTTAATACATGGATGTATTGTATGAATAATGTATATTGGATGGATATTAGATGAGTGAGGGCAATTTTGGAAATTGTTGTAATAAATTTAGAATTTATTAAATTGGACCTGCGTGTCCAGCCTTTATCTCTTGACTCTTTGTAATTCTTTTCTCACCAATTCCCCTCAATGTAAATGAGGTTTCTTTATTGTATTATGTAATTGGGTAGAAGTTAGAATAATGCTAGCTGGGGAGAGGACATGGAGAGATTTGTTCTAGGAACAATTTGTTCAATATCCATCCGCATATCGTTATTATTTATTTCGCGCCTTATTATGCTTTTAGAATGCATGCTTAAGGGTGAATGATGAGACCTAATCAAAGATAATAAATTGGTTGCCAATTTACGCGAAAAACCCTCAAACAAATATTAAGCGAATCCTTCCATTGAGTGGTTCTCTCTCAAGATTGGCATTGGTTTGTTGGCCAAAGTCAAGATCAATGTCCATCGCGGATGTGTTTGAACCACGAAAGATTTGTTCCATATCACATGTCTTGGGCAAGTTGTGATTTGTTGGCCAAAGTCAAGGTCACTTCTTGTTTATCGACGTAGATTACGAAGCTTTCCCACTGTCAATGGGTCCCGCTTAACTGGAATCATTAAGCTTGTTGAGCCAAAGCCAAGTCTTAGTTGATTCAGAGGAAAATTTTAGGAAAATATATTGGATATAATGGCATATTTATTGTATATATGTTTCGGACTTGGAGGTCCACCTACCGGATCTAAGAATTGGATGAAATCTAATTGATCTTAGAGATCTACCTAGTTAAATATCATACAGCTTGTTGGCCAAAGTCAAGGTTGTGTGTTATTTAACGGGATCCTAGCGCACTAGGAAACTAGGTTTCCCGAGTACTCAACAGAGGGTTAGAGGCTTGCCAAAAATTAGTGGGAGGCTAGTATTAAATTTGTAATTTCGTTCAAATACTTGCCAAATACGCGCTTTCAAAATTATTTCGTCATTTTATATATTTATTAGTTGGACTAATATTTTATTATTTTTATTGTAACAGTTGGACTGTACCCAAAAATCGTTAATTGAATAGTTAGACTATTGCAATTAAGATGGCGGGAAAGATCAACATTAGAGATATTATCATGGGCGAAAATGTCTTTAATGGTGTGAACTTTCCTGACTGGGATATGAACCTCAGGATTGTCCTGGGGGCCGAGAAGATGCTATATACGATAGAGAGACCTCTCGGGCCTAAGCCCGAAATTGTCCAGCCGCTTGAGCTTGAGCTTTGGAAGACTCATAGCGATGAAAACTCAACTGCTCAATCTGTCATGCTCGCTGCAATGACCCCTCAATTTCGTCGCCAGAACAAGGGATTGGATCGCTATACTATGATGGAAAAATTGAAGGACCTTCATCGATCTAACCTTAGATCGCAAAGGTATGAATTGCAGAAGAAGCTCTTTCGCTCTCGAATGTTAGAGGGTTCATCTGTCGAGCACTATGTGTCGTAGATGATTGCTGACATCGAATAAATGGGTCAACTAGGCATAACCTTTGAGTCTGAGACTTCTATAGATTTGATCTTACAGTCTCTTCTTGACAGCTGGAGCATGTTCATCATGAACTACAATATGATGAACCAAGACCATACTCTTGGAGAGTTGATGGCAATGTTGCGTGAAGTAGAAAAAGAGCTATTGAAGGGCAAAAAGCGCGAGGCGCACTTCACTTCGACATCTCAGTCTGCCAAGGCTTGGTCAAAGGCTACTTGAGGCATGAAGAAGAATAAGAAGAGAAAGGGCAAGGGCAATACCAAATCATCAAAGTCTTCTGGGAAGGCAATGGACAAATCCCAAGATGTCTGCCTACAATGTGGAAAATCGGGTCACTAGAAGCGTGACTACCGTGAGTACAAGGCCTATATGAAGGAAATCAAAGCGGGCAAGGCACCGGCTTCTGGTATATTTGTTATAGAAATAAACATGTCTACTTCTAGTTTTAAAAATTGGATTTTTGATTTTGGTTGTGGTACTCATAAATGTACTGATGTGCAGGATCTGCAGATTAGCAGGAGACTGGCTTTAGGAGAGATAGACCTCCGAGTTGGAAATGGGACTAGAGTCGCCATTTTGGCTGTTGGGACCTATATTTTGGAATTGCCCTCGGGGCATGTACTTACTTTATCAGACTGCTATTATGTACCTAGTTTGACTAGGAATATTATTTATGTATCTTGTTTAGCCAAATATGGGCATACTTTTGTATTCAGAAACACTGGGTGTTTTATGTATAAAAATGATATTGATATATGTAGTGCTAATGTGAATAATGGTCTTTATATTTGAATATAAATTAATCTCAAACATATAACGTAACAAACAAAAGGCTTAAATTAAGTAACAAAGATGAAACTTATATGTGGCATTGTCGTTTAGGACACATTAACAAGACTCGCATATCCACACTTTTGAAGAGTGGGTACTTGGACGGATTTGATCCAAATTCATATGAAGTCTGTGAATCTTGTTTATTAGGCAAAATGCCTAAAACACTTTTTAGCAGTAAAGGTGCACGTGCCACCGAACTGTTTGCCCTCGTTTATAGTGACGTATGTAGGCCCATATCTAGCCAGGCTAGAGGTGGATATGAATACTTCGTAACCTTTACGGATGATGCATCGCGTTATGGTTATGTGTATCTTATGAGACACAAGTCGGAAACCTTTGAGAAATTCAAAGAGTTTCTACACGAAGTAGAAAAATAGACCGGTAAAAGTATTAAAAAATTATGGTCGGACCGTGGTGGAGAATACTTAAGCAATGAGTTTCTCGATTACTTGAAAGAATATGGTATTCTTTCATAGTGGACTCCTCCCGGAACACCTCAATTAAACAGTGTGCCAAACGGAGAAACCGAAATTTTTTGGACATGGTAAGGTCTATGATGAGTCACACTCAGCTACTAATTTCTTTCTGGGGATATGCATTGAACAATGCAATACTTATTTTGAATAAGTTTCTGTCAAAGTCTATTCAACAGACTCCATATGAAATATGGACAGGAAAGAAATCGGGTTTCTCATTCCTGAAGATTTGGGGATGCTGGTCATACGTTAAACGTTTGGATGGTACTAAACTAGAACTCAAATCGGATAAGTGTCTATTTGTAGGTTATCCTAGGGAAACCAAAGGATATTACTTCTACCACCCACAATAAAACAAGGTATTTGTTGCTCTATATGTGGTTTTCCTTGAGAATGAACTCTTAAATGCAATGGTAAGTGGGAGGAAAGTAGAACTCGATGAAAATCGGAGTGATACTGTTCCTGGCACAGAATCCTTAACGGAACATGAACAGTTCATCAGGGATGAGACTGTACCATAATCTTCGAATACATAAGAACCGCGTAGGTCAGAGAGAGTCAGAAAAAAACCAGAGAGGTATAGGTTTCTGATCTCACCTCATGTGGATATTAATCTTATTGAGGAAGACGACCCAGCTACGTATGAGGAAGCGATACAAGGTATCGACTCCGCTTTATGGAAAGAAGCCATGAAGTCCGAAATGGATTCCATGTACACCAACCAAGTTTGGACACTGGTTGATGCACCAGAAGGCGTAAAGTCTATTGGTTGCAAATGGGTCTTCAAGAAGAAGACCAACATGGATGGCAACATAGAAACATACAAAGCTAGGCTTGTAGCAAAAGGGTATCGTCAACGACATGGTGTCAATTACGATGAACCGTTTTCACCTATTGCCATGATTAAATCCATTCAGATAATGCTTGCTATTGCTACATATTTCAATTATGAAATATGGCAGATGGACGTCAAAACTGCTTTCCTTAACAAAAACCTTTTGGAGGATGTTTATATGCAACAGCCTGACGGTTTTGTCGTGCCAAAACATGCAAATAAGATTTGCAAGTTAAATCGATCCATTTATGGATTGAAGCAAGCATCGCGTTCTTGGAACCAACATTTTGATGAGATCATAAAAGAATATGATTTCATTCAAAACGAGGATGATCCTTCTGTATATAAGAAGGTTAGTGGGAGCGCACTGACATTCATTGTCCTTTATGTTGATGATGTATTGCTTATTGGCAATGACATTCCCATGCTACAATCGGTGAAAACTTGGCTTTCATTTAAATTCTCCATGAAAGATCTGAGATAAGCAACCTTTATTCTAGGATTAAAGATCTACTGAGATAGATCTAGAAAGCTGTTTGGACTCTCCCAGAGCACGTACATTGACAAAATGTTGAAGAGATTCAACATGGATCAGTCCAAGAGGGGACTACTGCCAGTGTCATATGGCGTCACTCTATCTAAGGACATGTGTCCTAAAACTCAAGATGAGAGACAACATGAGTTGGATCTCGTTCGCTTATCTAGTCGGATCGATCATGTATGCCATGATATATACGCGACCTGATGTCTCGTATGTTTTGAGCATGTGTAGTTACTTTCAGGCCGATCCATGTGATGGTAACTAGGTTGTGGTTAAGAACATCCTTAAGTATCTTAGACGCACTATGGATGCGTTCTTAATCTATGAAGATGGAGAACTTGAGGTAACTGGGTTTACCGACGTAAGTTTCCAAACCGATAAAGACGACTGTAAGTCGCAATCTGGGTACATATTTTGTTTGAACAACGGAGAAGTGAGCTGGAAATCTTCCAAGAAAGAGACTGTTGTCGATTAAACAACAGAAGCAGAATATATTGCTGCAGCTGAAGCAACAAAAGAGGCAGTTTGGGTCTGTAAATTCCTAATTGGATAAGGAGTAGTTCCGTTAGCAGCTGAGCCCGTTTCTTTATATTGTGACAATAACGGGGCTATAGCGCAGGCTAAGGAATCGCGGTCTCATCAACGATCCAATCATGTTCTTCGACGTTTCCATCTGATTCGTGAGATCATACATCATGGCGATGTGAAGATCGAGAAGGTTGCATCAGATGACAACATTGCAGATCCGCTGACGAAGGCTATTCCTCAGCAAAAGTTTGAGCAACATGTACATAGTTCAGGTGTTAGATACTTGAGTGATATGCTATAGGCCAAGTGGGAGATTGTTGGACAATTATGACCCATAGCATCACTATTTGAAAAAGACATTGTGGTTTTTGTACAAATTAACTATGTGACAAAGGAAATTTCTATTTTATCATTTTCTAATTAGATTACTTAAATATATAAATGATAAAAGTCCTTATGATTAGTTTCGGATTATAAGATAAGACAATATCAATCCACTAAAGGTTTAATCATTAAATATCTCTAGTCGTAGTATTATCGAGACTGGACATCGATAATGCGGAATAGACTAGTATTACACTTGTGCTCGTTATGGAAGTGTAACGGCATAGTTCTCATATATTTAGGTATTGGATACTCATGCAAGTGTAATAGGTGGTTTGTTTACTGATGGTATGGAAACAGCTTCGCTATGGATAGACCCCGCAGAATCCCATTGGTAGTATGACTATGTATCTATGGGAATCTGCATCAGGGTAGGTGTATTTGGTCTTAACCCGAGACTTGCATTGCTAATACTTGCGACAATCAATACGCTTTGGTTTTGGTCGTCCGGGACTTTAACAGGTTCCGTGTACGCCTCTTCTGGGTTTATTGAGAATCGTAGTGTATTGGGTGTGATGTCAAGATGAAAGTATCACTTCAGTCATATGGAGATGATGATCATGCAGGGGTACAGAACTGGTACTCTATTATGTTGCAACTATCGGGATAATATGACAAGGTCATGATTATCCGATTAACGAGACTAGTTCCTAGTGATCCGATATATGCTTCGTACGGGGCTGACACAATTCCAGCCTCAGGCCTAGCATGTGACATTAGATACTGGATCACAATACGCAATACTTAGTATACTACGCCTGTTATAGATTATATATTCCTTAAAGAATATTTTTGGAGAATTGGGTAGGCATGGCGCTTTGCTAGAAGCCAACCATGTCTTGTAAATCGATAAGTACGTGGTACCGGGTACACACGTATTCGGATAGTCCGATGACCGAATTTACTACCAACATATACAAGGATCTCATGGGTCGCTTCCTGAAGATTCACCGATGACGTTTAACTTGAACATAATTAATCTGGGATTAATTATGAGAGAGAAAATTAATCTAGGATTAATTACGGCAAGAATTTATCTAGGATAAAATTCGATAAGAAGAGAGAGAACGATTAATTTGGAATTAATCGATTAAATAATATATTCGATATATTAATTGAAATTAGATTTCGACGAGAAATTAAAATTGGATTTTAATTCGGGCAAACGAATTATTTTAGAATTAATTCATGAGCGACTTTCGTAATAATTTTACGAGGCACTATTATTTAATTAAATTGGATTTAATTAGTGGCGGGGAAAATTTCTTTAATCGGATTAAGCGAACCCGAGCCCGAAGTGTATGGAGCAAGCCACTTGAATTTTCAATTAAATGGGGTCCCACTTGTTGGTTTCTATTATAGTCCAAGGAAAGATTAAGCATTTAAATACAACAATGAATATAATATAAAAG
>SKCR01023381.1:0-60689 GCA_019454045.1 Zanthoxylum bungeanum | reverse complement strand
AAGGTCAAGACTAAGGCACACCTATACAGGCATATCATCAACACATGACATAATTTGCATGCTTATCAACACTTATACAAACTCAATATCAAGCTTAATCCAAGCTATAACATTCTCTCAAAGCACTCGTTTTACAACCTTGGCAATTTCATCCAAATCCATACATATACCATGTAGTTAAAAATTACCCATACACGATTAACTAACCACACATGTAAAAATCACAAAATCCAACTATGAATTTTCGAAATGGGTCAGGAATCCTAACATGAGAAAATGCAAAATAACCATGAAAATGGAGGTTAAGAAGCTTACGTGATCTTCCTTATGCTTTGAAATTCATGAAATCCTCATGATTTGACTTGATTTTGAAGAAAAAGTGAAGTGTCTTTTGAGGGGGAAAATTGTGAATAAGAGAGAAGAGAGAAAAAATCTTAATGGGCTTGGAATTTCAGAATTACCTATATAAAAATCGTTGTCGCATTCGAATGCCCATTGAACGCTACACGAATACGAGCATTCTGAAAGCTTGTGTTCGAACGGCCTGTCGAACGTGACTCGAACGTGAACTCTCCGGAGAGTTTTGTTTGAACGACCAAAAGAACGTGCCACAAACGCAATCATTGTTTTACGTGTGAATGTCCACATAAATGCGAACATGCTGAAATGACAAATTTAAAGCAAAATGAATGTAAACGATCATGTAATATCCTGAATATTTTACGGAACGATTCTGGAAGATTTCCGAATTGAAGTTTAGAATTTAGAA
This sequence comes from Zanthoxylum bungeanum, assembly GCA_019454045.1. NCBI lineage: Eukaryota > Viridiplantae > Streptophyta > Magnoliopsida > Sapindales > Rutaceae > Zanthoxylum > Zanthoxylum bungeanum. The sequence goes on along the minus strand of SKCR01023381.1, from coordinate 59,920 downwards.
CTGAATGATATTGGGAAATAAGACTTTATGTGTTAGAAAATAGGTTGTAATATTTTTAAGTGAAGTTTTATCGCGTTGGAAAACGCATGGTTTCCAGAATCGATTGTGCGATTCCTATTTTTATCATTATACATGTAAAAATTTCTTATTTCGACTATAAAAATAGCAAAAGAAATTTGATTGAGCTGATTCTTGAACCATTGGACTATTTTTTCCGAGATGAATAATTTTTGTGTTGAACACTTTTCGAAATTTTCATCAGAATGGCTTCTAAAATGTGATTTTTTTAGAAAGTTTCATGGTAGAGACCTGACTGTAATTTTCTGGGGGTCATAATATAATTTTTGAAACTTTTCTATAAATACTCAAGGTTTTCAGAATTTACGAAGATGGCATAATTTACCAATTGCTACCACCCGACCCTCTATCCTCAAAACTGAAATTTGGAACCGTGATCGTGACCGGTGCAATAGGCCAGAGGGGTGCGCCGGCCACCCCTCCACCTTGTGGTGGCCGACGGCAGCCCCAGTATGCCAGCGAACAACGAGAACGAGAGGAAATACGCGTATGAATGGGTTTCTCAATCTCAGCTCGTCGTTTCATTTCAAGGCCCGAGTCACCCACCTAATCGAAACTCTCGGAGATTACTACAAGTTAGTTGTGATGGTTTTCCCATTCAGTGTATGGTTACACACGAATCTAGAGAATAAATGACGGTGAACAGTAACATCGAATGAACAGTAACTCTGATCAAAATTCCGTCAATTTCAAGCATTCGTGGGATCGTTTGGACTTCGTATATGCCCTCAAAATCTCAGTAAGACCTCTCGGTAAAAACTGTAAATTTTAAGTTTATCGTTAAATTTCTGGATGTATCCAGTAGTTTCGTAGAGTAGCGTACTGATATAAATTGAATTGTTTGAGTATGAGTATATCAAATATGCGTATTTAGTAGAATCCAGGTGAAAACGAAACGAATTGGATCGATCCGATAGAATATGTAAGTTTTCAGTAAAAGTGAGTTTAATGTGTATTAGTGTTTTCCTAAGTGTAATGATAGATGTGAGATATATATGATGATACGATAATGTTTAAATAAATCTGTTGGGGTTGGTGCTCGGAGTGCTAATCCGGATCATATTTATGTTCGATTCATGAATTCAAACAATTCTTTTTCCATAATATTACTTATTTATGGTAGTACTTCTTGCTTTTATATAAATATTTGATCTAATTAAGATTATATTGAAACTAAATATGATTTAGTGATATGTATATATTAGACAAAGACCCGATAATATATTTTGTAGTGTGTAGTTACAAAATAGTTTGTAATTGACATTGAGAAGTGTCACTACTAGAAGTATATTATCAAATAAAGTTCCTGATCAAGATTTACTAACACAGGTCAGTTAGTAAAATCCGCTGAGACCAGTATATATCGTATATCGAGACTTGGTCCGATGGTTTATCCCAATGAACCATGAGTCTTGGGAGACTCGTATAGACGTGTAGGTGTTTATTTGATAAACACTGAACGACTCATTGAAGATTTCCTAATAGATGGTACACCAATGTCAATAGGAATCTTCTCGAGTCGAGTAGCATAGTGGTCATTCGACTTGAGATACTAATGTGGATATATGAGATATCCTCCACACTTTGATGGCAGTCACGTCACCGATCTATTTAGATCAGACCTCCGCTTGTTCGTTAGGTGTGGACTGATACTTATGATATCATGTGAGTATCAGATAGAATCCACCAGTCTTGTGTACATGACATAGGTATCTTGAACATGTTTACGATCTAGTAAATCCATGATCGTGGTATACTTCGGAAGCGAGTGCCGAGTGTTATTTAGAGATCGTAAATTTGAAAGTTGACTATATTATACCTTAGGGATTTGACATTTCATTCTTTATCTCCGGTATAATATTGATAGCCTGTGACAAAGGAATTATATGTATGCATTGACATCGACTTGCATAGTTTAGCGAGATTATCCGTGGTCGTAATAATTCATGAGTAGGTGAATTATGGACACGAAATTGGATTCCGTGATAGATAAACCTAAACTTAGAGAGTCTCACAATATGAAGTGTTCTCGTTGAGTACTTGGGCAATGCATTATGAATATTATAGATTATTCATAATACTTCACCGGATTAAATGAGTTAATTCGAATCATTTAATCGGTTAAATGAAAATACATGCATTAAGAGATTTTGGTCAATTAATAATTAATATGTATTTGTATTTGATACAAGATTTGATTTGATACATATTAATTAATTGTCAAATGAGATTTTGACACATGCCATTAATATATGTACTTGTTATTTAATGTAAATAAAAATACATATAATAATAATCGTATCAATTTATTATTGAGGTGTTTAAATGTTAAATATCTAGATAATTAAATTATATCAATATTACATAATTATTATGCAATATGTTTGATTATTATTGGTTACATGTGGCATGATTCTTTTAAGCTTGAAGTATACAAATTGGATTTGTTAACTTAAAGTTTATTATTATTTAATTAGATTAAATTAACTAAATGACCATAATACCCCTCAAAGTCGGTCAAGGCCTATTTTTTAAGTTAAAAAAATTTTTTCTCTAATAATGGAAGCCATGGCCGAATCTCTCTAAGAAGGAAGCTCCCGAAAATTTGTTTGAAGAAAGTGAAGAAATCAAGAAATTTTTTAGGGAAATTAGGAGATTTTGAGGTAATCTTCAATAATCTTAAACTTAGAAAACTTGTTTCTTGTTCTTGAGCACTTTTAATAGTTCTAGGGTTTCTTCCTTTCTTAGTTTTTGGGGCTTTTTGTTTTGGAGGATAGATTTGGAGGCTAGATGCATGTGTGAAGTTAGATTGAATAATATTATTATAATATTAGTTTAATTTTATCATTTGATGACTTTTTGCCATTCTAGAGTGTTATGACCACTCTTGTAAATCCTAAAATTGTTCTTGAGTTCTTCATTTGTGGTGACTTTGGTTGGTGTAAGTATTAATATGATTAATGTTAAGAAAATTAGATTTAAAGTATGAAAAATGATAATTTTGATTACCAAATCAGATCTAGAATTTCTGTGATTTTGGTGATGAAAAGTATGTTGTAGAAATATATTGGATGTGTTATATTGGAACAATTGCCGGAAATTGTTTCGGAGTTGAAATACGCGAAAACGGTGAAAAATGGTGTTACCGGGTGAGTTTCGGGCTTACCGGGTGTCCGTTGTCCAAACAGTGTATTGGTCATTGTTCGGGAGGCCCATGAACTGCCCAAGTACTATTGGGACTGACCTGGGCATCCTCCATGTGTATTGGTTGGTCGGTTCGGACAAAAACACATTTTATGCCACTTTGCGGAAAAATATTTTTCGTAAAAGTTTTGTGGTGTTTCTTAATTATTTATGTCATTATTTGATATCAAATAAATATGTTTAAGTGAAATATGAATGAATTATTTATATTGGATATTGAATAATTTTTTTGGTAAGTTTTTAAGGTTACGATTTCGTCCGAACCGCGCTTCCGCATGCGCATTTGAGAAAACCCCAATAAAATTTCGGTACGTTCGCAAGGTTCGGGACCCTTCCATAGTGTTTGCGGAAACTTTTTCAAAAGATTTTCCAAAAACACGTAAGCCAAGGATTTAAGTTAATAGGTGCATAAATTAGTTTGTAATGGTGTTTTAAGAGTAATGGAACTGAAAACATTACAATCAGACTAGAGTTGGTTATCCCAGAAAGATCAAAATTTTATCGTAGTTAAGTCGAGAATATCGTATGTCACGATTCTAACGGTATTTCACCATTTATTTTGACATATTTGACTAGGACCTGGAGCGCTCGCGGAGTCAAGTAAGTAACCCATGTAATGAGAGCTTGAATTTTTGATTTATGCTTAATTGTATATAGAGGTTATTGATTTGTTTATGATAAAACGATGATAGTTAAAAGGTAGTTTGAGAACGAAGTTTAAGACTATGATTAGATAAGTGAATCGACCATCGCATATATGGATTTTGTTATTTCTATGATATGAAGTGAAAAAATTGATAAGCTCAATGTTTATATGCATGTGTTATGTACATAAGTGTCTGAACCTGTAATGATATGTATATCCATAAGCATATGTATAAGTATATGAATGTGTATTTGTATATGTATGAGATGATATGATATGTATGATTTCGGTATAAAAGATCAGTAAAGGGAATAAGTTATGACTTCAAAGTTTGTATTAGCATATGTATGTGTGCATTTTTGTGGATAAGTTTGTTATTGACTTGAACATGCGATTGTCGATATAAATATTGGATTGGATAATTATGATAAGAAATAGGTATAAGCTAAGTGCTTCCTGAACGGATAAGTATAATTGATAGGTTTTTGTGTCAGAGGTTACTATATGGAAAATCTGAAACTAAGTATTTTTGATCGATAAATGAAATATATGAGGACTGTTAAAGTTATGGCATTTGCATTCGTAATAATACGTATATTCGTATGTTTGAAACATATGTATGTATGTGAGTGTTTGAATGATGTCTTAGAGTGTTTGTCATGGATGTGCTTGTGTATGAGAAGTCGTGCGATGAGTTTGTGTTCCGTGATATGTATGCATGTGTGTATGTTTAATTGGTTGATGTTCTCGTGGTATAGTAGTCGAGCTGGTTAGGGATCCGTTCGGACGAAATTCATCTCATACCTATTCTAAAATAGGTAATGAGTCTCGTACGAACATTGTATGTGTAAACCAGCCACATGTATGTATTGTTTGATTATATGCTTTGTGATGTATTAGTTGTTATGTATGTTTCATTGTTGGTTGCATAATGACTGTATGTATGTTTTAGTGTATCTGTGTGTGACAGATGCTGTGATATGTATGGACTGTGTGTGCTATTGGGGAATGAATGAATGACTTGAAAATCGGCATGAATATAAGATGTTATAAGTGTGTTTTCTAAGTTTGTTATTGTATGTGCGTACATTATGGAAGAGACTGAATGTGTTTGTAGAATTTTGATAATGTATTATAGAATTCTGAAATTGGATTTGCATGAATATAAGAGAAGTGGGCTATGGTTTCTGAACTGATATACGTGAAAGTGTATAAGTCACGAATGTTAAGCTAACGTAAGGTTATCGGAATAGAAGAAAGTTTGTTTTAAAATGAAGGAAGATTGTTTGACTTATCGATTTGAGGATATTTCAAATGTGTGCATTCGTAATAAAGTTATATGACTTCATGTTTCTTATGATTGAAATGGTTTTGATGTAAAATGACTTATTCTGTGATATTCGTGTTGATGTCTTGTGTGATTTGAATGTTTGGCTAATAAATTGGCATGTATGTGAATATATAAATAAGAAAATTTGACGTGGGTAAAGTATAAATGATAATAGAAAGATGATAATTCGAAACTCGTAATAATCTTAATAATTATGAAAAACTTCTAATGTGATTGACTTGTATGTTATGTTTGTAATGCTAACATGGTTACTTACTGAGTTTTATAAGTCATACTAAACCAGTTTTCTAGTTTTACAGGTTGGCTTCCAGATTGGTCAACCACGACAGCTTTGGAAGTCATGCTCGAGACGCGGATCACCCAAGCGGTAGTCACCCTCGCTAGTGTCCTGGGAGAAGTCTTAGAGGTTTAGGAATCTTTGATTATTATGTTATTTGTCGTGCTGAGCACACTGATTTGTATTTATTAAGTAAAAGTTTTGATTGTTTATGATGTTGTAGGCACAGAGCTCTTGAGTGTTGATAGATGATGTGGGCACTGAGCCCTTAGGTGTTGATTTCGATGTGTTTTGTGTGGACCTGATGTACTTTTAAAATATGATGTCTATTTCAGGTTTCGTTTTGACGCTGGACTTTGTTCCAGGTTGTCCAGTTTTAGGATACATGTAATATCTCGAATATTTTCGAAACTGTTCTAGAAACTTTCCAAATTGAAGTTTGGAATTTGGAACTGACTGATATTCGAAAATAAGGCTCTATGTGTTGGAAAATAGATTGAAATATTTTTTAAGTGAAGTTTCATCGCGTTGGAAAACGCGATATTTCGAGAACCGGTTACGCGATTTCTGATTTTATTATTATACGCATACAAGTTTCTTATTTCGGCTATAAAGATAGAAAACGAACTCTGATTGAGCTGATTTCTGAATCATCGGACTCTTTTTTCTGAGAGGAACAACATTCGTGTTGAATATTTTTCGAAATTTACAGCAGAATGGCTTCGAAAATACAAATTTCTGTGAAAGCTCCATGATATGGGCGGACTGTAATTTGCGGGGTCAAATTGTAAATTTCAGAAAGTTTTCTATAAATACCCCAAAATTTTCAGAAATCATGAAAGGGGAAAAAGAATCAAAACCTCTTAATTCGACCCCACACCCCCCCAAAACGCGTCCTTGGAGAAGCTGGTCACGCCGGTGGCCTGCCGGCCACCGCCGGCCGGCGTGACCAACAAGAGGGGTGCGCCGGCCACCCCTCCACCTTGTGGTGGCCGGCGGTAGCCCCCAGGTCACCGGAAACAGCCGCTGGAGATGAGTCATGCACATGGGTATTCTGATCCCGGCTTGTCGCTTCACTTCACGACCCGAGCCACCCGCCAAATCGAAGCCCTCAGAGAGTACTACAAGATGGCGGTGATGATTTTTCCGATCCGTGCTCGGTTGCATGCAAAACGATGAAGGAAGATTCGAAAGTGACCCGCGGTGAACAATAACTCCGATCGGAATTCTATCGATTCCAGCACGTTCATGGGATCATTTGGAGTCCATATATGGCCTCAAAATCTCGATGGAGAAAGAGAGAAAGAATAGCATGGACCCCAAGTAAGTACCTCACTGTGGTCTTGCCTTAGGTAGACAAGTTATGATAGTTGATTGTTGACCAGTGTAATCACACGCGTATAACGCAAGCGCACGTATCGTTCAAGTAGTATAAAAATATCGATCCCACGAGGACTTAATTTCTACTGTTGTTATTAATTATTAATACTATTTACTTACATGTATCTAATTAAAGGGAGAAGAGAATGATTGCTTGATTGGTTGGTTGAATGTGGAATTGCTAAATAAATAAATACACAAAAGAAAATACTAAGGAAAATAAGCACAAGATACAAATATCTAGGGTTGTGATTCCACACAATATTTTTATAAAGATGAATTGATTCTCTTATATTTGTGTAATAAATCAGTTTGCTAACCTGGAACATGAAATTATGCAAAAGCCTTTGTCGATGGTCAGATGCAAATACCCAGTATAACCCAATTAATCATATGTTTATGTTAACCAAGTTACCTGAATTCATTAAGTTCAAGTTTCAATTGTCGCTATCCCCACCCGAAAGGTATATTCCTATCCTGTAAGGAAATCTATTAAAGGGTTATTTATCCTCAAGGAAGATCGTGAGCTATTGAATCTAAGGCTGAAACCTAAAATCCCTTTTCCAAGTTCATTTTAAGTTTACCATATCAATCTTATTGGTGATCAGGCAACAAGAAGCATTAAGTTTAAGATTCAATAAACAAACTAAAGAATTACCAATAATATAATTAAATCAATTATTAAGCATGTTAATATTGTGTTTCATCACTTCCCTAGAACAAACAGAAAATGCTGGGGTTAGAGGATCTATATTTAATATTTCAAATCTAGGAATCTCACTTATTATAATATATAAATTATTTTATGTTCTGTTTTATCAGGAATTAATAATGTCAAACATATAAAACTAGCCATATAGATGGTAGTTCATTTTAGTCCAATCACACGAGCCATATCGGCGGTAATCATCTGTCACATAAGGATCGGCCATATAGGCTGTAAAGTAATTTATATTTAAACCGACCATATATGCGGTAACATAGTCTGCCATTAATTAGTCTGGTTATATTATAATTTATATATTATAATTAAGTGAGATTGACCTAGTTAATCATATTAAATGTTTCACCCATCCCCCAGCGGAAATTTAATTACAAAACATAAAAGAAAAGTAAAGAAAATAAACTATTACTATTACTGAAAATAAAAATACATAATTAAAATACTGAAAATAAATACACACAAGATGCAATCCTCAAATTCCTATTAGAAACCTAAGGAAAGCATGAGGAAAATGAAATGAAATCGAATCTAATTTATAGACAAATTTTTCCTCTGCGCGTCGCGAAGCCTGATGTGGCAACGCGACAGACATGGTTTGCACAGCTATCTGATGACATGGCACGCAGAATCTGTCGGCCCAATAGAATACTGACACATGGCATGTGATTTATTCGGTCCAATGATATGTTGACACGTGGCGAAAGATGATTCACGGATGGTGACGTGGCAAGTTGACTTGGCATGCGGCTGATGTGGCTGACACGTGTGAGACACGTGGATGACACGTGTCTGACACGTGGCACACGGTTGATGCAGTCCATTCGGATTATGACACGTGGAACACGTATTGTCGGTAGCACATGATGATGACACGTGGCACGGCGCACATTAGCAGATTGATTGTGAAGTTGACACGTGGCAGACGCACATTAGTAAGTGCTCATGATAGAAGACTTCTTTGATGATGACATGTGTCCGTCGTATTTTAGCAATACTCGGCGCATGTTAGCGGTCGCATCGCAGAGGTGATGCGTGTCGCGACGTCCAATTTACTATTTTGCCATTTTTTTTTTATCCATTTTCACTGTTTTGACCTTGATTTGATTCCATTACTTCCCAAAACTTTATTTATCTACAAAATAACACAAAACACATCAAAACGTTCATAAAACTCGAGAAACTATACAAAATATTAGGTCAAATGAGCGGTAAAATATGATATATTTTCCGCTCATCAATTGTATACTTATATATGTATATAGATATGAGTGTAGATTTCAGACTCGTAGAAATATGTAGTAGTTGTTATAGAGTCTTAGAAAGTATGAAATGAGAGCTTTCAGAGGTACTGTCAATATGATTCATAAAAAAGCACGTATAGAAATAGATTTTCTAAAAGTATGCATAGTGTCAGGTTTCTAGATAGCAAGCTAGTATCAACATGAAAAGTTTAGTTCAAGCTGTCGTTACATTTTCATAGTTAAACATATCTCATAGTGGAACGCGTTTTCAGTACGCGAGATGTAAAAGTTTTGTAAAGAGTTTTAACAAAGTTTCCAGACTTCAGTTTAGTTTCGGTCTGAGTGTGGAACCAATGTATGAAATGTGTTGATATGTTTAATGACACGTGCGAGCATTTTCCATATGGATGTGTTTGTTGAAATGGGGTACGGGTCCATTTTGTATGTATTGGATGAGTGAGATGTAACCAGCTCGTAATGGAGTGTGGATGAGTGAGATGTCACCAGCTCGTAATGGAGTGTGGTTGAATTTGCTGTTGTGTATATGGATAATGTCATTGCATTGCATTGAATTTCATTGCATGACTTACATGATCATATGATTGATATGATGATGCATATGCATTTTGCATACCCAAAGGGAGACACAGTGCACATTGACAGATACACACCCAGGACCGGGGGACGGTGATGTGTAATGCCCCTGGATCATAGTTATAGTGAGTTGACACTCTCTTTCTAAGTTTATTTTTCTTTGTATTATTTTAAGTACAGACTTACTTTTCTTCACATAGGGCGTTAGCCAGAATTTTATTACAAATGTTTTTCAGATAATTATGTTTTAGAAAAATTGATTTTAATAGCATGAGATTTGATATTTTTCAAGGTATGGGGAAAAATTCACCTTAGTATGTAACTTGATTCAGATATGGAATTGACGGAGAGAACATGTGCACATGTAGAGGACTGGGGGGACAACGATACGTAACGCCCCCAGATCTTAGTTCAGAACTAGGGATGACAGATGTATCTAGATCTTAGATTCAGAGCTTGGAGGGTAGCATAGATTCGCACCCCCATTTCTAGTTTAGTGGCTTGGGGGATGACGATATGTAACGCCCCAATACCACTAGTTTCAGGGACATGTAGTGGCATACTTTGGGGGACGGCGATACGTAATGCCCTAATATCATAGATTTGCACTCATGGCTCTAGTTAGGCGTATGGGGGGACGATGATACATAACGCTCCATGCGTCAAGTTTTTCAAAGGTAGATTCCAGTGACAGGTTTTTAGAGAAAAGGTTTTCAGAGGTGCAATTTTCATAAATGATAAATTTTATAAAAGAGTTGTCACGAGAATAAACTTTTACAGAAAAACATCAGAGTTTTACAGATAGAACAGAGTTTCCGAGAAAGTTTTATAGAAAAAGACATGTTTTCAAATAAGAAAATAGATTTCAGAAAAGGCATCTTTCTTAAGACGATTTCAGTTTTAGATACATAGAGATTTTCATGATAACCCTTGTGCATAACTGTTTACTTTTATAAAAGAATTGATTTCCAACAGACTACCAAATTGGAATTTCATGTAGAGATATTTTCCTTGATATGAAAGTTCAGTCATACCTAATTCTGATTTGATGGGTAAGATCGTAGTATGCTATAAGTAAGTACCTTGTATAATTTGCATGCTGAGATGTATGGTCGATTTTTTTAATATTAATGTAAGGGTTGAATGTTGGGTGTTTATCATATTTTGAATGCAGTTTGTGAGGATTCCAATGGATGGAATCAAGTGTCGGTATCTTACATTGTATAGAGGTCTGAGGTTTCAGCTTAATGTTTCAGAAAAAATTTTACACCTCATAGTTAACAAATGTTTGTGTTTTAGCTTACGTAACTCATATGAAGTAACCAGCCATAATTTAAGCACAGGTTTGGGATGGCCTTAGCCACGAGTTTGGGTGGTTTGGTAGATAACAAGTTAGTTCCGGTTAGGAGAAATTTGATGTTGTTAGTATATAAAGTATAGCTACAGTACGGAAAAATAGTATATATGTATGTGGATAAATGCTTCTAAATTGGTGTATAAGAGTTACTAGAATTCCGTAGATGTGAGGTATAGTGTGAAATCGAGAAGCTAAGTTCATTACATTGTTGCATTTAGTACAATAAGCAAACTATCCAGGTATAATATAAGTAAATGGTCATCGGGTAAATATGAGATTTATAAGTTTATGTATTTATATATATTTGATTTTTATTTAAGTTCTTATTGTCACTTGATATATTTACATAAGACGTGAGTACTTACTGAGCTTTATAGCTCACACCCCGACTGTTTTTTAGTTTTGCAGGTTCAAATAAGAGTTGGAAGATTTCCCATGACGTCTTGCAGTCAGCGGTTCACCCCGATGCAATCAAGTTGGTCTTGAGTCTTCGTATTGTTATGGGATGTGTAATGGGCTCCCACGGCCTTAGTTTTATTTCTTTGTATCATATGTGTAATTGTAATCGTGATGAGCACATAGTAGTTTGTAGTTATCTATCTAATGTCAGACCGGGGGCCTATTTACATATCGGTTGAGATTTTTTGGGCCGGATGCCTTTTTGAATATGAGTTGAGACTGATTGTTTTGAATGTATTATCAGGACACCTCGAGGTGCTGGACTTGATCCAGATTTCATGATTTTTAGCAGAGGTCATGCCGAAATTTTAGTAGCATCAGAGGCTTATGGAGATGGGTTTCATGTCTCCTACCGGTAGAATCCTGGCTTCGGGTGGGATGTTACAATACATCATGCTTGATTTTCTGTAAATTTAGAGGCTTATGGAGATTGGTCAATCTTGTCTCATGTTGGTATCACCTTGCCTCCGGCGGGGTGTTACAGATCCTAAATTCTCTTGGACTCAATCTGGAGTCTCAACCAACGTCCATACATCTAACTCAAGCAATGCGCTTCACTTACATGACCTATCTAACCATGATGACCATACCGAACATGCCAAATACTTAAGGAATTACAAATCTCCTATTAAAATAAGAAACATATTCATTAAATACATGCCACATAATCTCTACAATATTTTTTTTATTATTAAATTATAGAATTAAAATATCTCTAAAATTAATTTTTATATTAAAATTGTAAAATTAAAAATAAGAAAATTATTAAAATAAGAAAAGTATTGCAACATACAAATATAATCTTCTATTTATTAATAAAATAATTATAATATTAAAATATCTCTATAATTTTTTTAATATTAAATTGTATAATTAAACTAAGAAACTATTACAATATAAATATATAATATCTAATTAAAATAAGAAACCTATTAATTCAATTAATTAATTAATAATAAATAAAAAAACTATTATAAAAAAAAAACATAATCTCTTATTAAAAATAAGAAACATATTAGTCTAATACTTGGCACCAAATCTCTAAAATTAATTTTTTGTTATTAAATTATAAAATTAAAATATCTCTAAAATTAATTTTTTATTTTAAAAGTATAAAATTAAAATAATAATAATTAAAATAAGAAATCTATTACAATATAAAAATAGAATCTCATATTTATTATTAAATTATAAAATTAAAATATTTCTATAATTTTTTATTAAATTATTAAATTAAAAATAAGAAACATATGACAATATAAAATAAAAATATTCTATTAAAATAAGAAACTTGTTAATTTAATTAATTAATAATGTAATTTTTTATTATTAATTATAAAAATAATTCTCATTAAAATTTTAAAAAAAACATATGTGATATTAATCTCTATAATTACCTATTATAATAAAAAGATATATTGTAATCTCCTATCAAATAAAAAAAACATACGTAACATCTAATCTCTATAATTAATTTTTTATTATTAACTTATAAAATTAAAATAAATAAACCTATTACAATATTAAAATAAGAGATAGCAGTCATCCACAAAAACTAACCAATTTTTTAGTTTTTGGGACTATTGATATTTATTATTTTATTTTGAATTATTTCTATAAGTTTTTTCATGAATTTTTATCATTTGTTGTGCTTGACCGGCGTAATCACACGCGTATAACGCAAGTGCACGTATCGTTCAAGTAGTATAAAAAGTATCGATCCCACGAGGACTTAATACCTAAGCTATTAATTAATGAAGCCAAATTTTCACAAGTATCTAATGGATTGATTGTTTGATTGGGTGGTGACTTTAAACTTAAAACAGAAAATAAAATTGTGCAAAAGGAAATTGAGGAAAATTCAATATTATTAAACTATCCATGGTTGTGAATCTTTCCAATATCTTTTTAAAAGATGAAGTGGTTATTTTACATTTGTGTAATATATTGGTTTATTAACCTGGAACACGAAATTATGCAAAAGCCTCTTCCGATGATCAGATACAAATACCCAGTGTAACTTAATTAATCATATTCATATGTCAACCAAGTTATCTAAATTCATTAAGATTAAGTTCCAATTATGACTACCCCCGCCCGACAGATATATTCCTATCATGTAAGGAAATCTATTAAAGGGTTATCTATCCTCAAGGAAGATCGTGGGCTATTGAGTCTAGGGTTTAAACATAAAATCCTTTTTCCAAGATCATTTCAAGTTTACCGAATCAATCTTATTAATGGCCAGTTAACAAGAAGCATTAAAACTAAAGCTCAATAAATAAACTTTTATATTACCTAAACCATAAAATAACCCCTTATTAACCAGTGATATTGAAATTCATCGCAACCCCAGATAACTGACTTAGTTACGACACATATTTACGGGCAGTAAAAGCTTAAATAAAATAAAAAACATAAAGTAAATTGCTGGAAATTAAATACTGAAAAGTAAATGACGAAAAGTAAATGCTGAAAATTAAATACTGAAAATTAAATGCTGAAAGTAAATGCTGAAAGTAAATTGTTGAAAAGTAAATGTTGAAAGTAAATTGATGAAAAATAAATAAAGTAAAAGTACAATAAAAGAAAATACTAAGGTAAAAGGATCCACTTTTATTACTTCTATTTTAGATATCTCACTTAATATAATATATTAACTTTGCATGATAATTACCAACCAGACATATAGGCGGTATCCAGATTAATTCAAATTAATAATTAATTACCAACCGACCAATCAGGCGGTATCCAGTTTAGTCAGGTTAAAATCAATTTCAATATTTACCAACCGACCATAAGGCGGTATCCTCATTAAGTCACGTTTTAACTAGTTTATATATTATATTTAAGGGAGATTAATCTAAATATTAGTAATAAAAGTTTTACCTTTTACCTCAGCAATGGGGAGTTACCTCCTCATTACTGAAAAGTAAATTACTGAAAAGTAAAGAAATGAAAGTATTATGCGTAAAAGTAAATTGCAGAAGGTAAAGACTGAAAAGAAAAAAAATAAAGTGCGAAAGCTGAAATTAAATACTGAAAGCTGTAAATAAACAAGCATGATACAATCTTCTTAGTATTCTTAAGGAATTACATAGAAGAATGTATGAAATTTACAAATAAAATGGTTTGGTATTTATAGGCAAAATTTTGCCTTCACTAATCTCTCCACAAATTTCTCCACTAATTTCTCCACCAAACATGGCACCAAATCCTCCACCAAACATGCAAGCATGTTTGGTGGAAGTTTGAAATTTTTTATTTTTTTTTATTATTATTTTTTTGTTTTGAAAATGACTTTAATAATTACACATAACCCACTTCCGGATGTTTCATCCATTTCAGTCATAAAATCTTCCGAATTCGAATTTATTATAACTTCAAAGTTGTAGATCTTCGAGTCTTCTTTAATCTGGAACTTGAATCACCTCAATCTGATATCGGAGTAGAACGTTATAACCAAAATACAAAAATTGCGCAAAGCTGAAATTTCTGAAATTGTACTTCGTTAGAACGTCATTTCAAGTTTCCAACCTCCAAAATCCAAATGTCAAGTCCAGTTTTTGCTATTATTTGTTCCATATTTTTTCCTGATTGATTCCATTGAGTTCCGATTTTATTTATCTGTAAAACACATAAAACACATCAAAACGTTCATCAAACCCGAGAAATTAAACAAAATATTAGGTAAAAAGGGCGGTAAATATTTATATATTTTCTGCTCATCATACCCCCAAACCTAATATTTTGCTAGTCATCGAGCAAAATAATAAAATACAATAAACAATTAAAATTAAACTAAGCCACTTTCGTAGGGATCACGGTTGCATTTAGCATATGCAACAAGCCTTTAAACCCCTATGTGTCCCTAGTGGACGAGTTGTAGTCTAGTGAGGGTTTACAGCGACGATACCCACAAACATCTTATAAAAGTAAAAAGATAGTAAAACTAATGCACACAAAAGCAAAAAGTCAAGAGAAAAGAGAATAAATAAGTTAGTGACTAAACATGTGAAACTTCTTATCCAAGGTAATAGTTGTTTTATTTTTTTCTAAATTACCGAATAAGTAAATTCTCCGATTATTTTTACCATTCTTCATACACACAGCGAACAAGATATTAATCAAGTCATTGTGCCCACAATAGTCACAAGAGAGTAATATTTTTGTCCTAAAATTAAATCAGAATTCACATTTTTTTTAGCAATGGAAAACTTTTTTTTTTTCTGATTTTTTATTTATTTATATACAATATCTTCCATCTATGTAGCGAGCTTTGGGTCCTTGACTCCCAAACCAGTTGGCTTTAGGGCACTATGTGTTAAGACATCCCTACGGACTTAATTACTCAGACTTCAGATATATATATTCTTACAACATCTTCGATCCATGTAGCGAGCTTTGGGTCAGTGACTCTCAAACCAGTTGGCTTTAGGGCACTAGGTGTTAAGACACCCCTACGGACTTAATAACTCGGATCTCAGACGTTTTTTTTATCCCATCGCTTTTTTAGATGCTTTCTCCAATTAAACAAGAGCACTGAATATTACAACCTCGTCAATTACTTCTCATGTCCGTATGTTACCATACAAGTTGATAATACCTGTCAACTGAGCATATGAATATCCATTTTAGTCAGTTTTATGGAGAATTCACAAATTAAATAATTCAAAAGGAAATAAATAAAAATTAACTTGTTCCGAAATAGGTTGAGATACGTCTCATGAGTGTAAATTCCTTACACAGCTATCTCACACCAATTTCAACTGATTAATCAAATTAAAAACACAAAAACACAAAATATTTTTTTAGTTTTTTGTAAAAAATTTCAATTTTTTTTTTTTTTTTTTTAATTTTCCGAAAATTTTGGACTAAAAATAACAACATAAAAATAAAATACTACAACTATTCCCCACCCTCAAACCTAAATGAGACTTTGTCCCTAATGTCTTAAAAAGTAGAAGAAGAGTTTAGAAACAGTACCTGATTAGCTGAAATTCTGGATCTAAAATGAAATTAAAGGTTAAGATCCAGATTTATCTGACGCTTCTTACCACGATCATTATCGGACCTATTAATCTTAGAAAGATAGGGTCAATTTGTGGTTCAAAGGCTAAGATTTGGTCAATTAAATCCGGAGCAGTTCTGGCAGTGAAGATGAGTTCTTTTAAAGGTTTTCACACGAACCCATTTCTCCGGGCATCATCAAGAAATACACAAAGAAAATCATAAAATCCATCTGTGTTGAACAGTCCAATTGGTTTCTGGTGTATGTTCAAGTTTGCCCAAGATAGTACTGTAAAAATTTCCTCCATTGTACCCAAGCCACCTGGCAAAGTAATAAAAGCATCAGCACGGTTAATCATTTCTACCAGTCGTTCAGACATACCTGGCACAATTAGTTCCTCTCCGTTTGATGGTCCTACAGATTCGCCTCCGCCAAAGGTTTTGGGATGATTCCCAAGACTTGAATGCCTTCATCATGTACGGCCTTTGAAACGATCCCCATTAGTCCAAGATTGCCACCGCCATATACTAGGTGCATATTCCTTTCAGCTAAGACTTGACCCAATTCATGTGTTGTCGCTACATATTGTGGCTTAGTACCAACACTAGTACCACAAAAGACACAAATATTTACAACTCGTCTTCTTGAAGTGGCTTCCATTTTCATCTTATTAATGGTCAGTTAACAATAAGTATTAAGACTAAAGCTCAATAAATAAACTTTTATATTACCCAAACCATAAAATAACCCTTTATTAACCGGTGATATTGGAATTCATCACAACCTCAGATAACTGACTTAGTTACAACACATATTTACAGGCAGTAAAAGATTAAATAAAATAAAAGACATAAAGTAAATTGCTGGAAATTAAATACCGAAAAGTAAATGACGGAAAGTAAATGCTAAAAATTAAATACTGAAAATTGATTGCTGAAAAGTAAATACTGAAAGTAAATTGCTGAAAAGTAAATGTTGAAAGTAAATTGCTAAAAAGTAAATAAGGTAAAAGTACAATAAAAGAAAATTCTGAGGTAAAATGATCCACTTTTATTACTTATATTTTAGATATCTCCCTTAATATAATATATTAACTTTGCATGATAATTACCAACCAGCCATATAGGTGGTATCCAGATTAAGTCAAATTAATAATTAATTACCAACCGACCAATCAGACGGTATCCAATTTAGTCAAGTTGAAACCAATTTCAATATTTACCAACCGACCATAAGGCAGTATCCTCATTAAGTCACGTTTTAACTAGTTTATATATTATATTTAAGGGAGATTAATCTAAATATTAGTAATAAAAATTTTACCTTTTACCCCAACAAGGGGGAATTACCTCCTCATTATTGAAAAGTAAATTGCTGAAAAGTAAAGAAAGGAAAGTATTATGCGTAACCAATTTCAATATTTACCAACCGACCATAAGGCAGTATCCTCATTAAGTCACGTTTTAACTAGTTTATATATTATATTAAGGGAGATTAATCTAAATATTAGTAATAAAAATTTTACCTTTTACCCCAACAAGGGGGAATTACCTCCTCATTATTGAAAAGTAAATTGCTGAAAAGTAAAGAAAGGAAAGTATTATGCGTAAAAGTAAATTACAGAAAGTAAAGACTGAAAAGTAAAGAAAAGAAAGTGCGAAAGCTGAAATTAAATACTGAAAGCTGTAAATAAACAAGCAAAATACAATCTTCTTAGTATTCTTAAGGAATTACATAGAAGAATGTATGAAATTTACAAATGAAATGGCTTGGTATTTATAGGCAAAATTTTACCTTCACCAATTTCTCCACTAATTTCTCCACCAAACATGGCACCAAATCCTCCACCAAACATGCAAGCATGTTTGGTGGAAGTTTGACAATTTTCATTATTTATTTATTTGTTTGTTTTGAAAATGACTTTAATAATTACACATAACCCACTTTTGGATGTTTCATCCATTTCAGTCATGCAATCTTCCAAATTCGAAATTATTATGAACTTCAAAGTTGTAGATCTTTGAGTCTTCTTTAATCTGGAACTTGAATCACCTCAATCTGATATCGGAGTAGAACGTTATGGCCAAAATACGAAAATTGCGCAAAGTTGAAATTTCTGAAACTATAATTCGTTAGAACGCCATTTCAAGTTTCCAGCCTCCAAAATCCAAATGTCAAGTCCATTTTTTGTCATTATTTGTTCCATATTTTGTCATGATTGATTCCATTGAGTCCCGATTTTATTTATCTGCAAAACACATCAAAACGTTCATCAAACCCGAGAAACTAAACAAAATATTAGGTAAAATTGACAGTAAATATTGATATATTTTCCGCTCATCAGTGCTTCATGATGCAGACTCTGATTATTAGCTATTGCACAGTGACAAACAAGATTTCATGTTCGATAAGAAAATTTAAGTTTAAATTGAATAAATTTCATTGGAATTTTTCCGAAATAAATTAAATATTTTTAAAATTATTTATAACTAAAAATATGATTTCAAATGAGAGGGTAAGACAAGAGAGAAACTTCAATGTGAATTAGAAACACTGTTTGAATCAATACCTAAAATAGTATTAAGATTTTTTTTATGATATGAAATTATAGTCAAAGATGTGCTTAACCCGCATAAAGTGCGAGCCTTATACTAGATAAATTATAAAATTAAAATAATGAAACCTATAATAATAAAAAAAAAACATATTATAATCTCTCATTAAAATAAAAAAAAACAAAAAAAACAATACGTACCACTTAATCTCTATAATTAACCTATACAATTAATTTTTATTATTAAATTATAAAATTAAACTATCTTTACAATTACTTTTGTATTAAATAAAAAACTTATTATACTAATAATGCATATTATAATTTTATAAGAATTGTTTTATAATAAGAAAATATATATTAAATTATCCTATTATAATTAAAAAAAACACTATTAAATTAATAAATATATTAAATAAGAACCATGTTATAACAAGAAAATATATTATACTATCCAAATAATTTTTAAATAATATTACAGATAATTCGGTAAAGAATATATATATATATATATATATATATATATATATATATATATATATATATATATATATATATATATATATATATATATATATATAAAAAGTTAAATATTTTTAAGATTTCTAATAGCGTCACACCTAATCTCTTCGATTAACTTTTAATTACCTATTAATATACATGGCACATAATCTTTACAATTAATTTTTTTTATTACCTATTATAAATATACATGCTACATAATAATGTATTTGTGTTGGCCCACAGTTGATCTCCAAAGAATAATTCAATTGGTTCAATTTTTGCAGTAGAAAAAATAAGTTCAAGTACAAGAGAATATGTAATATAAATAAAAAAAAAATAAAATAAAAAATGGAAAGGTTGGGCAACAATGGAACCAAAGCATGTTTCATATGCCCATTACAGTGATGGATCTAGACATTTCATTTGGAGAGGACTATTTCTAACAACAACTATCATATTTTAATATATTATATAAAATTAAATTAATAAATATATTTTATATGATTAAAAGACAATGTGAACTTTTTATTTTTGATTTTACATCTGATGATAGTTAAACCCAACATCATTTTTCTTAAATCTTTGCATAACTTGTGGAATAGATATGCAGATGCAATATGTATTCCACAAATATACAAACATAAGGAAAAATTTTATAAATCTATATATTAAGCTCAATATATTTTGAAAGAAATATATGAGAATATTAAAGTTACATAGATAAAATTTATATAATTTAATTCTTTTTTACAAAATGAATATGTTATTTTGAAGTGAAAGAGTGGATGATATAATATGAAGATGTAATTACAAAGTGACAGAATTAAAAAAAAATATATCATTAAAACTAAAATAAAATAAAATAAAATAATTAAAAAGTATTAGATACTTCAGCAATTTATTTATTTCTTGTACTTTTAGAAATATTAAGGTTAGTTTTTAAACTTATTTTTAGGGGATAAAGTGCTTTTCGGGGGGTTTATATGAAACAAAACTCTCTTTCTCAACTCAAAATAATATTAAGGTTATTATTATTATTATTATTATTTAGTATGTATGATTTTGGTAGAAATTGGATCATGAACTTTGACTTTGAAGGCAAATTTAATTTTGAATTTGTAAGTCGACTGTTACTTTTCTGAATTAATTATTATAATTTGTTTAATTTTGTTTATTTACCATTCAAAATTTATAGAGCTTAACAAGTTCCTTCTAAATGTTAGCAGTTTACTTAATTCATTAATGACTATTTTAATATAATAATTGATTCAAAGAGGATTGTTCGATTAAGATGATGAAAAAAAGCCATATTTTTATATTGTTTTTATTTTTTTAGGATGTATGATTTTAATAGAAATTGCTCTATGAAATTTGACATTAATTGAAGGTGAATTTAATTTTGAATTGTGAGGCTACTGTTATTTCTCTTAAATAATTACTATAATTTTATTTGTTTGCAATACAGAATTTATAGAGTTTAACAAATTCCTTTTTAAAGGTTAGTAATTTACTTAATTCATTAACGACTATTTTAATATAATAGTTGATAGTTTATGTTGATCATTATTTGTTTCCTTTAAATACTTTATGTTAGCCTCTTAATAGCCTTGCAAAATAATATTTTCCTCATTATTATTTGTTATCTTTTAAAATCTTTATGTTAGCCTTTATTTGAAATCTTGTTTTCTTTTCAAATTTATTTAAATCATATTTATTATTTATTATTTTAAAAAAAATTCATATTGAGTATAAATCAGAACATATATTATTTAAAAGTAATTTAGAAAAAGATTAGAAAATAAAAACGACAGTAACATCATTTATGATATTATTTCCCTACATATTATGTCAGTCTCTCTCTACTACATGATCTATTTTTTCCGCATATATTGATATATTCAAAAAGAGGAGAAAAAAAAAAGAAAGAATTAAAAAAGATAAAAGAAACCAAACCTTTTTAGTTAATGCCAACAGGAGAAAGATTTATACAAAAATCTTTAAAAATCATAAAAAAAAAAAAAAAAAAAAAAAGGGAAATAATAGTCTAAACAACTGCCTAACGGGAGGAAACGACATGCAAAAAGTTTATTTAATATAATCAATTCAAACAAAACAAAAACAATATGAAAAATGCACACATAATGTATTCTTGAAAGGAAATTATAGACCTCATTTGAATAAATCAACTCGCGCAAAGTGCGAACTCCATACTAGTAATAATAAAGTTACATGAAGCTTAATTAATATTTTTTTTGTGAACTCGAGAGAGTATTTTAATGAGACTATGAGAATTTTTTTCCATAGAAAAATATAATTAATTCATTCTCACTTATGTGAGTGGGGTTTCCAACCTCATATTGTATCATTATGAAATTTTTTTTATCAATTGAACTTGAAAAACGTAGTTTTCTGACCTTATACACCAATGGGGATTAGGTGTAAACAACATAATTATAAAACAACCATATCTAAGACAAGTCTATGGTAGAGTTTTTATGGCTAAGTCCAAACACCCTAAGTCTAATCAATTGCCACAATGTAAATCAATGCAATAATAAAGCGCGAAAAATAAATAAACAATCAACTCCAAGATTTATTGACGGAGCAGAAAACTCTTGACAGAGAAAATCACTTAGGGTATAGGCTATCACCTGAATCCACTATATAAAGAAAACTTATAGTGATGGTTAGATGACATATGGCAACAACTTTTCTAACTCAAATACCTCTATTGTTATATTCCGAATAACTCTTCGAGCCCGCACCAAGCAACATTCTTCAGAATTTGTAAAGTCTCCAAGTGAATCATGATGGAGTTGGTGCTTGGAGTACCAATCCGAATTGTATATTTTATTATTTATTAATAAAATAACTACATTTTTCATTTCATACCTCATTAATGGTATTGTCATTATGCATATTAGATTGATGTATAGATATGCTAAGAATGACATCGACCTTAAAATAGTCTTGTAGTAATACTGGACACTAGGTGGTCCGACATTAGAATAGTCTTAGTAAAGTCACGATTCTTAAATATTTGGCCAAAGTCGATCACCTATGGTGGATCACATCAGTTATGAAGAATCGTGGACATGTCAACATGAGATGTGCGTCTCGGAAACTTGACGGTATATTCTATGTTTCCTAAGCACAACTCGGATAGCCTGCGACAGAGGGATTTTTAAACATATGTGATGACCTCGACTTGTATAGTTCAGAAAGGTCGTTCGTGTTCGTCGCGAATTCGGAGGTGGCCGAATTACATACATATTAGCTAGGCTTATATGACGAACACGTCTGAATTTAGAGAGTCCCAATATGAAGTGTACTTGTTGAGCACTTGGGTAGCCGATTATTTTTTATAAAATATAATATTCGATATTATAATTATCAACTAAGATAATCAGGTGGAAACCTTTAAGGCCCGACTGGTAGCGAAAGGTTACACTCAACGTCCTGGGATTGACTATGAGGAACCTTTTTCGCCAGTAGCCGTGCTAAAATCCATTAGGATTCTTTTAGCCATTGCTGCATATCACGACTATAAGATATGACAGATGGATGTGAAAATCGCTTTCCTAAATGGATTCCTTGATGAGGATATCTATATGAAACAACCAGAGGGTTTCGTACCCAGTGAGTCTTCAAACTTAGTTTGTAAGCTCCAAAAGTCTATTTATGGACTTAAACATGCATCCCAAAGCTGGAATCGTCATTTTGATGAGATAATTAGATTATCTGGATTCATCAAAAACGAGGAAGAACCATGTGTTTATAAGAAAGTTAGTGGGAGCATGATAGTTTTCTTAGTCTTGTATGTATATGACATCATTATCATAGGAAATGATATAGGAATGATGCAAAGTGTGAAAGCCTACCTTTGCAAGAACTTCTCCATGAAAGATATGGGTGAAGCTTCCTATATACTAGGTATAAGGCTCTACCGAGATAGAGTTAGGAAGCTTATAGGGTTGTCACAATCAACGTACATAGACAAGATGTTAGAAAGGTACGGTTTTACCAACTACAAGGCAACAAATGTACATTCCCGATACAGCATACATCTCTCGAAGAAAATGGCACCTCAAACTGAGGAAGAGAGAGTTAGAATGTCTAACTTGCCATATGCTTCTTGTATTGGGAGAATAATGTATGTTATGTTATGTATTTAACCGGACATCAGTTTCGGCGTCAGTGTGACCAGCCGATATCAATCTGATTCAGGTAATGATCATTGGACAGCCTTGAAACATATCCAAAAATATCTTAAAGGCACCAAGGATAAGTTTATGATATATGGAGAAAATGAGCTACAAGTTAAGGGTTATACAAACTCCGACTTTCAGGGAGATCTAGATGATAGAAAATCTACACCATGATACATATTTACCCTTAACGGTGGTGCGATTAGTTGGTGTTGTTCAAAGCAAGGCTCAACAACTGATTCCACAACTGAGGCGGAATTTATAGCGGCTTCAGAAGCTGCTAAAGAAGCTGTTTGGATTAGAAATTTTATCACAGAACTTGGCGTTGTGCCTAGTATTGCGGATTCGATCCCATTTACTGTGATAATAATGGAGCCATCGCACAGGCTAAGGAGCCGAGGGCGCATTCCAAGTCTAAACACGTGGAAATGAAATACCACGTAATTAGAGAGATAATTGAACGAAAAGACATTGTGGTCTTGAAGGTTCAAGGACAAGACAACATAGCAGACCCGCTTACAAAGGTCTTACCTCCTAAGTTATTCGATAAATATGTGGAGGAGATGGGACTACGGTACCATCCAGATTGGCACTAAGCAAGTGGGAGTTTGATGGAGTTGGTGCTTAGAGTGCCAATCCGAATAGCAGACCCGCTTACAAAGGTCTTACCTCTTAAGTTATTCGATAGATATATGGAGGAGATGGGACTACGGTACCATCCAGATTGGCACTAAGCAAGTGGGAGTTTGATGGAGTTGGTGCTTGGAGTGCCAATTCGAATTGTACATTTTATTATTTATTGATAAAATAACTATATTTTTCATTTCATACCTCATTAATGGTATTGTCATTATGCATATTAGATTGATGTATAGATATGTTAAAAATGACATCGACCTTAGAATAGCTTTTACACTAGGTGTAAACTATTCTTAAAGTAAATATTCCTAGTCATTGGTTTTGGAATACGGTCGAATTCTTATAACCTATAAGACTAGCACATGTCGTATATTGGAATTAGAGTTCCAATGGTTTAACGTGATGTACCATGAGTTTTGGAAACTCGTATAAACATGTGGGTATTCGTTGGAGCGAATATTGAATGACTCATAGGTCATTTCTAATAGTTGGATGTACACACCACCATCAATAGGAATCTCCTCGAATCGAGTAGTATATGTAATCCTTTGACTATAGGATAACATTGATTTTGTGTGAGATCCTCCACACTTAGATGCCTTGTATGTCAAAAATCTTTCATGGTATGGCCTATAGATGTTCTTTGGGTGTGGACCGATGCACTCAGTAATCAAGTGCGAATCAAGATAGGATCTGTTGGCCAGTATGTGTACCATAAGGGGTTTAGATATCTATGTTAGTAAATTCACGATTCTTAAATCTTTGGCCAAAGTCGATCACCTAGGGTGGATCGCATCAGTTATGAAGAATCGTGGACATGTCGATATAAGATGTGTGTCTCGAAAACTTGACGATATATTCTATATTTCCTAAGCATAACTCGGATAGCCTACGACGGAGGGATTGTTAAACATATGTGATGACCTCGACTTGTATAGTTCAGAAAGGTCGTTCGTGTTCTTCGCGAATTCGGAGGTAGCCGAATTGCGTACATATTAGCTAGGCTTATATGACGAACGTGTCTGAACTTAGAGAGTCCCAATATGAAGTGTACTCGTTGAGCACTTGGGTAGACGATTATTTTTTATAAAAGATAATATTTGATATTATAATTATCAACTAAAATAATCAAGTGTTATTGGATAACATTGATTATTTACTTTGACCTAATTGGATTAATTGGACTAATTCAATAATTACACAAGGGCTTAATTGTAAAATCATAAGTATCTCTACCATTAGAGGATATTATGGTAATTATAAGTATGTAATAATATGTGGTTTTGGCTTGATTTAATTAGATTAAATCAAGGTGGCAAACATTTAACTAATCCATTTCCTAATCCTTAGCTTGATTTAATTGGATTAAATTAAACTGGGAGACAATAGAGATTAGTTACACCTAATTATACATATTTGGACAAATTAGATTAAGCCCACTTAAAAGTTGATTACAACTTTTATTAATTAAAAATTACCTAAGTTTTGCTATAAATAGTAAGCTTTAGGAAGGTTTTAATTACAAGTTCAAACACAAGCATAAGCAAATTCTTGAGAGATTAGCCTAAGTTAGAGAAGTGTTTTAGAGAAGCTTTTGATGTTTCTACAATATTTCATCTACGAGAAATCAAGATTGGATCTTGAAGTGAAGCTTGGAAGCATTGGAGACATGATTGGATCTTGAAGTCAAGCTTGCACACCTTGGAGGTTCTCCAACAATTTCAACAATGAGAAGTAGATTGGATATTGCATCAAGCTTACTAGGTAATGTTTGATCTTCTCCTAAGCTATGTTTATTTGTGTATTAGATGCATGATCACATAGGTTAATGTTGAATAAGGCTAATCAATTGTGTTAGGATACTTTAGAAGTATAAACACAACATGCTTGTAATTAGGTTAAAGATGTTCATGTTGTATATGGAACAATTAATAAGAGTTTGGAACTCTAAATTAAAGCTTAGAGATATGGCTACCATTCTAGATTCTCTTGACCACCTTTAGGTGGACTAGAATTTCTCATGAGACATTTCTAATTGGGATTCTAAAATGGTTTGTGTATTGGATTCAAAATTTACGCAAATGTGTATTTAGAATAAATTTATGTTTTTGGAAAAATATTTGATATTTTGAAAAACTTGATTTTTATTCTATAACATGTGTTAATGTTGGTTTTGAAATTAAAAATTAATTTTGAGTGTTTTTGAAGTGTTTAGGGAAGACCGGAAGTAATTAGGGTAATAGACCCTAATTGCATCAGCTCTCTGGAAATTTTCCAGAGAGCTGAGCAATTGAAAAGAAAGCAAACAAATGAAAATAAAAAAAAAAATTAAAAAAAAAAAACCAAAGTGGCTGCTGTTTGCATGCTACAGTCGCACGCGCACTGTAGAGCGCATTGTTCGTACGCGCACTGCGCGCAAGAATTTTGTTTTACTTCGTTTTTGAGTTTTCGGACTTCGATTCAGCCTCGATTTTTTCCTATACACTCGTAATGGAATATAATATTTCATTAAATATTTTAAAATTACACTCATACTTTATATCCATGGGTTAGACCCATTTCCGCTGCCCGGGGTACTGATCCGACCCTATGGGTTCCACAACTGCCCCAACAAATCAAACCCGCAAACTCGTGATGCCGAAACTCCGACTATCAATCTCTACCTTATAAATCCGAAGGTTGAAGGCATTGGATAGGGTTTTGTTTGTGTTTATGGTTATCAAATAAGAAACTCGCCAAAAAAAAAAAGACATAGGGTTCAACAAATCTTCATGGTGATTTCTTAAGAAGGTGGAAACAATGAATATAATGGCTCTGTATTTTATGTTTCTAACACTGGGTAAAGTGGCTATAATTTTCTTTTTATAGATAGGGTTTTCCAAGCCCTAAAAATCCTTCCATACTCGTCCAAAAATAAGCCAAATACGCATTGGCATTCAAACCAACTCAAACGCGTGACTAATGCTCATTCTGCCGCAAACTCGTTACTGTTTAACGTACCTCTAACGTGTATTCTTTGACTGATTTCGTTCACAAGGGGTGAAGAACACAACATACACGAGTAGCCTCTGCCAACTTTTTTTTCGAACAAACAAATGAACGTGACACAAACGAACTTCATTCTAACTCCAGACCGAACCCAACTCAAATGTGAGCTTTATATCTTCATTCAATTTCTTCCAAATGCTCTCCAATCAGCACCAATTCTTCAAGATCCATTACAACTCAATTGGACATATTTTGTCATGGAATTTGCCAACCAAAACTATACCATACATAACCAATTAGTACAAAAAAATGTCTTTTTTATTTATGTAACACCCCGATAATTCCCGACTCTCGAATATTTCCAAGTTATGAATGGAATAATACCTGACATTTAATAATGTGAGAGTACGTATGGGCTCATGGAAATTTCTAGTTGGACATTCGATAAATTCCTTGAAGTACCGATATGGAATTTATTATAAGGTTCAATACGAACAGCCATTAGTGTTTGGGTCGTAACGTTTTCATATGATCTCTGTTTTTTATGAATTTTATATCCTCGGAAATATAAGATTGAGATCTACAACTTTTGCGTTGGACATTTCTCCAGATTCGAATTAGAAATAGGTCAATAATGCAACTCGAAATTCGGATGAACAGTACCTACAAACTAAACTGGAGAATTCTTAAAGTTTCAAATATTTTTCATCATTTAACATTTTGCAAACAACCCCTAGTATATAAAGAGGGCATCACTCTTTCATCCCTCATTTTTTAGAGAAGAAAACGTGAGAGAATGGATGAGTTAGAAGATGCAGAAGTTTTCTTCATCTTGTCCACCAAATTTGGGTTGATTCAAGGGCTCATTCACACATGCAACCTTAGAAGAAAGAAGTGGAAGCTTTGGGGATTATGCTAGCGAAGAGAGAAATGAATTTTAAGGTAAGGAAATGTTTGATCCAAACTTGAATTGATAATGTTTTGGTGATTTGGTAATTGATGGGTGTTATTAACTTGAGGTTTAGCTAATTATTGTGTTGGGAAGTTAATAATTTGAGAAACCCCAAATTAAGAAAATCCTAGACATGGATTACATTGGAATCCATGGAGTTTAATGTTGTAATTTGATGAATTGAGGATTAATGGATTGTGCTTGGGTGATGATAACATGTGTTTTGTTGGAAATTGATTGAGAGTTGAATTTCTTTCTTTTGTTCTAATGTTGAAGTGTTAATAAGTACTTGTGTGAATGTCGTAAGGTTGGTGTTGATGTTGCTTGTTGATTTGTGAAGTAAGATAAGGGTTGTTTTAGTTGTTTGATGAAGGCTTGATACATGTTTAAGTGTATTAGTAGTGCCAAAAAGGAAGGATAAAAAGAGTTTATACTAAATATAATGTGTATCCATAATGCACACCTAGTGTTCGATAAAATGACGACTTTAATAAGATTAAGAAATTAAATAATTTTTATGTATGATAATATGTGCTTATTGAGCTGGAAAATCTGGTAATGATGATCAAATTAATAAAGTTAATAGAATGATGAAATTGGTATGTTGGGCAGTGAGTTTAATGAAGTCACATTCTGGACAGGTTGTGAATATTTACTTATAAGTCAAGTTTGTGGTGTCTGATTGATGAAGTGTAAATTTCTCGATAAACTATACACATAGAGGAGTAACATATCCAAACTTTAGAATTTTTTGACTTAAGATGAGACCGGACCGAATTTAAGTCGGGCAATCTGCTGCCCTTGTGCCCAGTTTTTCCAGTTGCATAGTCCCTAAACTTTAGTCCATAACTTGAGTTTCTGGTATCAGAATTGAGAATCGTAAAAACCTACATAAACTAGACATCAAGTAGTGAATTTAAGCTTCATATTCATCCTCAATTAATCACGGTGAATTTTCAAAATTAGACATCAAGTAGTGAATTTTCTAGCGATTAGTGAAATATAAGTTTCCACTACCGCATTTGTACAACTCCAAATCTAAGCCTGTAAAATTCATAGATACCATAGATATCTCCAACACTCCAGTAGATTAAGTGTCCATGCATTGCATATTCTTTCATGTGATATGAAAATATTTTGAGTTATAAAGAAAGAAAACTAACGTTGTTTTGACTTTAGATCGACGTCAGAACACTCGGAAGTCACCTATATCGCATACCGCATCTGAATTGCCATAGCACTGTGAGTGGATATTTTTATTTTATCTGGGAGTATTTATTTCAGAATTTTAACTATGTCTTTAGATTATGATTTTGCATATCTTGATTTGATTAACCTATACTTGAAATTGTTGATTTCAAGCGAGTAGAAAATTATGATTTAAGCTTTTTATAAAGCTTGGTTTCAGATTAATATTTTGATGATGAAAATGATTTCAAAGGTATGATTTTATGATTTTGGAGGCATGGGGGAAAATCCACCTCAGATGTAACTTGATACATATATGGAATTGACGGATATAGAATTGACAGATATGGAATTGACAGATATCGATAACCAATCCGGATATAGATGTGTGCACACGGGATACAGGACTAGAGATGACAGATGCCTCTAGATTCCTGGGTATTGGGCTAGTGGGAAAGCGAGGCCCCTAGACCCGGATTTCAGAGATAGATTGGTGGCACTGATAGCACCACTGTTTACTGGCTTAGTGGCTTGGGGGACTGTGCATACAACGCTCCAAGACCACGGGATTATTATAAAAATTGACAGTTGATTTTACAGATGATTTTACATATGCTTTTGTGAATGATTTTCACAAAGGTTTTGGAAAGAAAATCATGACTTATATCTTATGGATTCAGTAACGGAGTTTTGTGACATGATTATTTAAAGAGAATGGTTTCATAAAGGAGTTCTCAAGAGAACTCATGATTTATAGAAATTCCGGAAAATATTTTCATAACTGAAGAGACTGTTTCTTGAGATGATTTTGGTTTTAGAACCATGGATTTTTATAAAGTACTTCAGTTCTGTTTTAAACTGTCCACTCACTAGGTCATTCAAACGATCTAAGCCCCCCTCCCAGCATTTTGTTTTACATATAAATCTGAAGGGCGAGCTCGAGATGATGGATACTGATGGCAGTCACTTGGGTGTTGAGTCCATCAGATTGAGTCTAGAAGACATCAAAGTCAGTGTCAAGTTAATGTTGCATGACATACATTGCATAGTATCAATCCTTGAAGGTTTCAAACATCATATTTGTAATGTAATGTATTTTTTAGTACATTATATGGAAAGTAGAGATGCATTTCTATGATTATTGAGTTTGGCAATGGACCCTATACATGAACTTATTGTAGGCACTGCATTTTTGCATATAAGTCCCGATGATGAGTCTCGTATGGAGATACTACCTTTTAAACTGCGGAAGTCGCGAGAAACGGACGTTAGAAGGGTAAAGTTGGAAATTGGTATTTTTGTTGGATTTAATTCGGTTGTCTAGCTTCGGTTTGCTCGTTGGATCTCTGTTTCAAAGTTTATCCTCGGCCCAAAACCCCATAAGCCACTTACCAAACCATACACCAAGCCCAAATACCCAAGCCTACCAAAAACACATAGCCCACACCCATGGACCATCCCACACGCTCATGCACACACTCACACACCCATGGCCTTCCTAATTAGCCAAAATCACATTAACACATGCCTAAAATCAAGCCAAATCCTTTCCTAATTAAAAGAAATCTCATGAATCCCTTTCCTAATCAAAACCAATCACTATCCTAAATTAGAGAGATTCATTCCTTATGTGATACTATTTAGGAGATGTCACCATCATTGGAAGATCATTTCCTATTCAAACTAGGATTATCCCCATCCATTTGCCTATAAAAAGAGGCCATCACCCACCTTCACACCCTAGAGCTCATTCACATAATATTCTCAGAAGAAACCATCTAAGAGCCACGCCCAAAGCACAAACCAAAACCCTCATTGCCACATAAAGATCTAAGTTTCTCCATTGCCACCACCTTCCCCACTGCACACGCACAACATTCCTTTTCACAGCCGTGAAAACACCCAGCCACTACACGCATAAACACCCAAAACAACCACACCATAAACCCTCCAAAACTGCCGCAAAACATCACCTACTGCACGCTTAAAACTACTCCATGTTCAGCCATGCAAATTGTCACAAAAAGCCCACTGCACTGCCAGTGAATTGACCGCCAATCACCCTCTAAATATCCCTGAAATTACCCCTCATTCACCGCACAAAACCTCCGCATACAGCCCCTCCTTGTGCACCAAAATAGTAACTGAAATCGCCCATCTGCAGTCCAAAAACTGCACTTTTTGACCACTGAAATTGCACTATTTAACCACCGAAACTGCACCATTTTTTATCACCAAAACAGCCCATATTTTACCCCTTAAAACCACAAAGAACCAGCAGCAAAACAACGAGGAAACAGCAGTGAAACAGAGTGAAACAGCAACTCGAACAGCAAAATAGCAAAGGAAAACGTTGAGTTAGTGAACCGGAAGAGTTGCGGATCATCAACCCTTCCAACGGCCGTATAACGCACTTCCAAGAAGCAACATGAAAGGTTAGACCTGAGGGCACCTCTTTTATTTATTTTCATTCATCTTTTAATCGTTTATCAAATGTAATTTGCATGAGAGTCGTTAATTGATTTGTGTTGTGGCTGTTGGATGAGTGGATATGTGTTCTTTCTTGTGGTATATCGGATGGAAATCCGGACGTAAATTCCGTAGCCGAATCCGAATGGACGGTAGTGCGGTTTGTACTCAAGATACAATGCCACGTACCACTCGAAGAGATACACATATTTCATTCATCCAACATTGTATTCGAGCATGATTAGGTTGTTAGCATGTTATTTATCTTAAGCATGATTTAGTCGATATAAATTTCTTTCTTTATGCATGATTAGGTTGTTTTCATATTAGGGATTTAATTTATATTTATCCTTAGATTCTTATTTATTTTTCGCATTAGATAATTGAGCATGCTTGTGTGATGATGGTATGTTATTGCGTGTTTGCCATTATGACAACTTCTTTTGAAGTATGCGAACTTAGATATAGGTTTCAGTATTAATATTATGCATGCGGACTTAGGTGTAGGCTACATTTGAGCATACATGTTGAGTAGATTCGGTTAGTTTATTGCACAAATCACATCATTACAAGTGACATAAGTAATGGACCATTCTGAACCCAACGGTTTGAGGTCTTCCCTTGCGAGGGGTGAGTGCGGCCTTAAATCTTTGTCCCGATTCATATCGGGTGGTGACTCCATGTTATTTCGAACTCCCAACTAGGCTGCGCGCCTGGAACAACATCGTCAAGTTCTGTGTCCTACAGTCTGGCAACTCCACTGGGGATAATAGAGAATTGGCCCCGAAATAATGTCTTGTAGTGATTGTAATTTGTGCTTTAGTTAACTGTGTCTACTATAGGTTGAAAAGGGTTTAATCAAAGGCACTTTTAAGGCTAGGTAATGGTTTGGTGTCCTCCTTCATTCACTACCTTTCTATAAGGAAAATTTGTGAAGGCACCTAGATAATCATGTACTAGCCTACCGTGATGGACTAATTTGGAGGACTCGTTGTTTATTCCTGTCACCAAGCGATAAGAGCCTAATGGGCTAGGGTACTTAAGAAAGCCTCACTCCACCCTCCCTCTGGGGAATCTACAACGGGAAATCCATCTGACAGTCAGTCACACACCATAACTCGTTGGCACGTACCCTTGGGTATGAAAAGGTGCGCTCACTTGGTCGCTCGGACCCTTGAGTGGGGAGACCTAGTTGTGGGCAATCCTTCGTCAACGTGAGCTTTTGTCTATACCCCTGTAAACCCGCGTATAAACTATAGTTGTATGATCAGTAGAGACTATTCCTTTATGTTTTGGACCATTGTCATTTGGATTCAGTTGGACTTGTTGTCATGAAGTATGGGCTTGTTGGGCCATTTAAACCGGGACGAGTCTGTGCTTTATGGCAATCGGGCCAAAAGTTTCTAAAATGATGATGGGCCAACTAGTGTAAAATTCTTATGAGATTATATATTACATGCATTGCACTCATATGCACTGACGCACGATCTTCAAAGACATCATAGATTCCCGTTGGGTTAGGGAAGAAGGGAGATTAATCAAGAGACCGTGAGTAAACATGAGTGAATCAGTCAACGATGGGTCCCGTATAGATCAGATTGATGCCAATCTCACTAAAATGACTGAACAACTGCAAGCTCTGACTGCTGCCATGTCTAATATGGCTGTACCCCGCGCTGTGGGAGGATCTGAAAATGAGAGGCGTGAGGGGCCTCCGAGTGGATTGAACGATGATGCTCCGGTGTTTGATGATGACATGGCTGAATATGCCGCTGGGAGGATAGCCGGGTCTCAGGTTGAAATACAGAAGCTCCATGATCAGATGGAGTCAGTTACTCGCAAACTAAAGGGGAAACGTGAGGATTTATTGGATTATGATGCGATGACCTTCGAGGAGCAGCTGCCGACTCAGTTTAAGATGCCCGATATTGCCAAGTTTAATGGGAATGAGTACCTGAGGGTCCATTTGTGGCAATATGTCTCGGTGATGAGTTCGGTAGGCCTATCACAGTGCCAAGTCCAAAAGATGTTTGGGATGTCACTCGATGGGGCACCTCTGGTATGGTATCACAACTTGGAGAAAAAGGTTAAGGAAGATTGGAGGGAATTGGCTGATGCCTTCTTAAAACAGTATGTTACAGACCTGGAGATCGATTTGTCACTCCGCGATTTGGAGAATATTAAGCAAAAGCCGGAGGAGAGCTTTAAAGACTATGTGGACCGCTGGAGGGGTCAGCTTTTAAAGATGCAGACTAGGCCCTCAGAGAATGACCAAATAAAGATGATTATTAAGGGTACCAAACCATCGATCTATGGCAAGTTGCGGAGGATGACCTCCATGATTGCGGACTTCCGGCAGCTGAGGGAAACTGTCATGGACATTGAAGAAGAGGATGTTGAGAATCGGAAGTTCTATAGTCTGAATAGAAGGACTGTCGGAGGACCTTCGGGTGCTAAGCCTATTTTTACGGAAGTTGCCGCTATTAAGACCCGACGTTTCTCTAACCTGGGTAGATCCTTGTCCAATGTGCTTGAGAAGCTGACAAGGAAAGGACTTTTGAAACCCTTGGAACCTAAACCACTCCCCAATCCTCTACCATCACACTACAATCTGAACATATACTGCCACTTCCACCAACAGAAAGGCCATGACACAGACAATTGTGCCCGTCTCCACCATGAGATCCAGAACTTAATTGACTCCCACAAAATTCCTGACCCTGAGAAAGAACAGCCAACACACATACCGCAACTCTTTGCCCAATTATCACTCTGTCACCCCGCTTACTTATATGATCAACTATGACCTGCCAGAAGACCTTGTCCTCCAAACCTTCGACCACCAAGCCTTTTGCCTGGGTATTTGGGATAGTAACAGTGAGGATGAGACGGAACATAAGAATAATTTCTGGGAGGATTTCTCGAGTAGTGACGAAGAATAAGTGAAGGGAATGACCCGAAGTGGGCGTTTTTATAATGATACTGCATAAAAGGGGAAGGAAGTGCTGACAGAAGGCTGAGAAGTGGCCGAGAATACTGAGAATGCCGATGGAGATGTAGTACTCTGGCAACTGAAGAAGACTCGAGCACAATTGAGTATCTAGGAGTTGTTGTGTGCGTCTGGAGAGCACAGACGAGCTATGGTTGAAGCTTTGAGCAAGATAGTAGTGCCCGAGGATGCTAATCCTGCAATATTTGTCGGGTCAGTACAGAACGAAACACTGCAGATAACCTTTTCTGAGGAAGAACTCCCAGCTCAAGGGAGAAACCACAATAGGCCTTTGTACATCAGAGCTGAAGTGAGGGGCAAGAAGACATCTTGTGTGATGGTGGATGATGGTTCATCCATCAATGTGTGCCCATTGAAGATTTTAGCAAGGCTGGGCATAAGGCCGACAGAGTTGAGTCCCTCTAATATGACTATTAAGGCTTATGATGATAGCAAGCGGGGAGTTGAGGGTACCTTTTCCGCGGTAGTCAAGGTTGGCCCAGTTGAGGATGAAGTTGAGTTTACAGTGCTGGACATCCCGGCCACATTTACCTTGTTGTTGGGAAGGCTGGTGGTTTCATAAGCTTGGGGGCGTGCCCACCACTCTGCATCAGATGATTAAGTTCCCATATGGAGGAGAGATTGTCACTATCAGAGCTGAGGTGGACAATGATGTAGCCACCTTGGAAATTCAACCTTTTACGAGGTTCCAAATGTCGGCAACTTTCGAGGAGTGGGTAGATCCTAAGGTGGCTAGGATCATGGAGAAAATGAAGTTTGAACCAGACAAAGGTTCAGCATTGCCAAACTTTAAAGGGCAGACTACTCAGAGGGGTCTGGGATACATATCTGACGAAGAAAAGCCGAAAGCCAAGAAGAAAGTGTTGAAGCTGATGGAATGCTTTGTGAAGGCTTCGGGGTATCAATGAGAGCCCGAACCAGTAGAAGTTAATGGGATTGTGGTGCCCAGATTTGAGATCTTCCAAGATATGTTGGGTGAGAAGCCGCTGATAGAGGAAGTTGCGAAAAAGGAAGAAGAGAAATGGGAGGAAGAGCTGATGAAGCTGGAGAGCCTGATTCTTGAGGAGAATAAATAAGATGAGAAGAACCCGGTTGCGGAAGATGAAGTGTCTGTAGATGATGAAGACATTTATCTTCCTGATTTATTTGAGTGTACTCCCACATTTACTAGCAATAAAGACAATCATTTTGCTTATTTTCCTGAGTCTATTCCTCTTAACTTGCATGACTTGAGCATATTTGATATCAACTCAACTAAAACGAGTGCATTCAACCTTGGTACGCCTGAAAGCCCCAAGGAAGTCTTAATTGCGAGTGAGGTTACCGCCGAAGAGCGGAAGAATTTAGGAGGGATGTTGGTTAAGTATGCCAAAGTATTCTCTTGGTCCTATGAGGACATGCCTGGGGTAGACAAAAGTATCGCCCAGCATGCGATACCGACTTATCCAAATATGAAGCCGGTGAAGCAGAAGCTTCGAAGGATGAGACCTGAATGGGGCGAGAAGGTCAGAGAGGAGGTTAAAAAGCAAATAGATGTGGGATTCTTGGAAGTGGTGAAATATCCCGAGTGGTTGGCCAACATTGTGTCTGTGCCGAAGAAAGACGGCAAGGTCAGAATGTGTGTGGACTATAGAGATCTTAACAAGGCATGCCCGAAGGATAACTTTCTCTTACCTCATATAGATGTGTTTGTTGATAGTGCGGCTTTATCGGCCATTTACTCATTCACAGATGGGTTCTCGGGATACAACCAGGTCCTTATGGCTGAAGAAGACAAGCATAAGACGGCCTTTGTCACGGAATGGGGTACTTATTGCTACAAGGTGATGTCGTTTGGGCTTAAGAATGCTGGAGCTACTTACCAGCGGATGGCCACTACCTTATTTCATGACCTAATGCATAAGGAGATTGAGGTATATGTAGATGACATGATGGTCAAGTCAGAGACGAGAGACGGACATATAGAAGTATTGGAGAAGTTCCTTGAACGAGTCGACAAGTACAACCTGCGACTGAACCCCAGGAAGTGCATGTTCGGAGTAACGTCAGGAATGTTACTAGGACACACCGTCGGGATGGGAGGAATAGAAGTGGACCTCGAGAAGATCAAGGTTATTACTGAGATGCCGGCACCAAAGACAGAAAAAGAAGTCAGAGCGTTCCTTGGGAAAATCCAGTATATTAGTCGATTCATCGCAAAGTTGACGTCAGTGTGTGAGCCTATCTTCAAACTGTTGAGAAAAGACCAGCCAATGAAGTGGAATGAAAAATGTCATGAAGGCTTTGACAAAATCAGAGAATATTTGGTGAAGCCTCCTGTTTTGAAACCTCTGAGACAGGGCAGACCCTTGGTACTTTATTTGGCTATTGAACCCGAAGCGCTGGGGACGATGATGTTACAAGCAGATGAGACGGGAGTAGAGCATGCAGTCTACTACCTCAGTAAGAAGTTGCTTCCATACGAAGCTCGCTATCAGGAAGTGGAGAAGATCTGTCTAGCAGTAGTGTGGGCGTCAAAGAAATTGCGCCATTACTTCCAATCCTACAAGATCCAAGTGGTAGCGAAGAAGAATCCTTTGAACTACTTGCATTCGGTGCCCTCGCTAGTTGGGAAGTTGGGCAGATGGCTGGTGTTGCTGACAGAATTTGATATCGAGCACCTCACTTCTAAGGTGATCAAAGGGCGAGTCGTGGTGGAGTTCCTGGCATTGCAACCCGTTGTAGGGGATCAGTACAAGTTTGAGTTCCCCGATGAGGAAATCCAAGCTATAGCAGTCCAAGGATGGAAAATGTACTTTGACGGAGTAGTGAACTGTAAAGGAGCCGGAATTGGGGTTGTAATAGTAACCCCTGAGGGAGAAACCCTACCTATGGCCAAGAGGTTGACATTCGGAGTGACTAACAACATGGCCGAGTACGAAGCATGTGCCTTCGGGTTGACTGCATTGATAGCCTTGAGAGCTAAGAATGTTGAAGTTTACGGAGACTCAATATTGGTAATCCGACAGATGCAAAGAGAATGGGAATTGAAGGAAGAACGGTTGAAGCCTTACTTGTTCCACCTCAGAAATCTAGCACAGGTTATCCCTGACTGCAAATTCCAGCACTTGCCGCGAGGAGAGAATCAGATGGCAGACGCATTGGCAACATTAGCCGCAACTTGGGAAAATCCGGAGAAATTGGATGAGACCACTGGTGTTGACAACAGCGAGTAAACCTGTTTATGAGATAGAAAGAGTCTTGGAAGTAGAGATCAACGACGGAAAACCTTGGTATCATGATATTCAGCGATACTTGGAACGGGGGGAACTCCCGGAAGAAGCGAGTCGAAAAGACAGGATAGCCATTCAGAAGTTGGCTTCTCAATATGTGAGTCTGAAGGGAGAATTATACAAGAGGCAGGCGAATGGTATTCAGCTGAAGTGTTTGAGAAAAGAAGAGGCTCAGAAGGTAATGGAATGAGTGTATGCTGGTGTATGTGGACCGCACATGAACAGGTTGAATTTGTCTCGTAAGATTGTGAGACAAGGTTTCTACTGGACAACCATGGAAGTTGACTGTGCGAAGCTGGTAAAGCACTGTTATGATTGTCAAGCACATGGTAATTTGAATCATTTACCGCACACAGAGTTGCATGGGCTATCAGAGCCGTGGCCTTTCTCAGCATGGGGAATTGATATGATCGGAGAGATTCAACCAAATGCATCGAATGGGCATCGATTCATAGTAGTGGCAGTAGACTACTTCTCAAAATGGGTGGAAGCTGAATCATTCCGTAATGTTACAGCGAAACAAATGGCGAAGTTCATAGCTCGGAATCTCATTTGTCAGTATGGTATGCCGCACCATGTGGTCACGGACAATGGAGTCCAGTTTCAAGGAGAAACAAAGGCGATGCTACAAAAGTATGGAATAGGCCATCACAAGTCCTCACCTTACAGGTCGTAGGCTAATGGGGCAGTCGAGGCAGCCAACAAGACGGTAAAGACGATTTTAGCCAAGATGACTGAGAATTATAGAGATTGGGCTGATAAGCTACCGTATGCCCTGTGGGGGTACAAAACTTCGGTGAGAACGGCAACAGGAGCCACACCTTACTCTTTAGTCTACGGAATGGAAGCGGTACTTCCGGTGGAAGTTGAGATACAGTCCATGCGGGTATGAGCAGAAGTAGAATTTCCTGAACGAGAATGGGCCTCACAAAGGTTTGAATAGTTAGCATTGATGGATGAGAAGAGGATGAAGTCCTTGCATCATATGCAGATATACCAAAAGAGGTTAGCTCGAGCATTCAATAAAAATTTGCGTCCTACCAAGATCAGAAAGGGTGATTTGGTACTTAAGCAGTCAAAGCTGTTGACGACGGATCCGAGATGAAAGTTTAGACCAAACTGGGAAGGACCTTACATTATACAGAAAGTAATGGGAAATGAATCAGTGAGATTGTCAGACTTGGAAGGGAATGAGTTCACTGAGCTGATCAACGTTGACAGATTGAAGCAGTACTTTGCCTTAGGAAAAAAAGATTAAGCAGTCACCAAGAGAATTGGTAGAAGACCTAACCCGACGGGATAGAAAACTCATGCATGCATGCATACACGTAACTTATTTTACAATCCTTCTTGTGTTTGTTTTGTTTTGTTTTCACAGGTTTCGAAGAAGAAAAAAGAGAAAGCGGCAAAGACAAGTCATTTAGAACTAGCAACAGTACAGTCAGTTTCAGAAATGAATCAGTATTGGTTTCAGGGATGAGTCCCAGGGTTGAGGCCCATACCAGTATAGTTTCGGGGATGAGTCCCAGGGTTGAGGCCCATATCAGTATAGTTTCGGGGTTGAGGCCTACGCCAGTATCAGTTTCAGGAAGAAACCTCAAGGGGCGAAGCCCACATTATCAGCAGTCAAAATGAAGAAATTCGTGGAGTGAGTGAGTAAAAAAAAGGAGAGAGAAAAAGAAAAATAGAGAAAAGAAATAGAGAGAGAAGTCCTCGGTAGTGAAACATATGTCCGGTGATGACATTGTTTGCTGTGGGGAGAAACTTTAGAAACGATAAGTGCGAGACGTGCTCTCATCTGGTATTCTGAATGGATTGATCTCGGCTAGACTCAACGAGCACTTGATTACGGGATCTCAATAGTAGAAGCCTGAGTGGTTGGCAAGATGACTAGTTGAAGAGAAGATGGATCAGTGAATGACCGTTTGCCTGGATGTCCACCCTGGTATACTTATGATACGATACATGATATGGTTGGAAACAAAAGAAAATGTCTCCGCAATGAAAAAAAAAAGAAAAAATATAGACCGCCTATAATCGATAAGTGTGAAGCTACCCATGGGCGAGTATTAGGACCCCCATGAGGAGAAATGCTACCTTAAAGGGTAGGGGTGTCAAAAAGAAAAAAAAAAAAGAAAAAAAATGAAAGAAAAAGAGAAAAGAAAAAAAAAGAAAAAAAAAAAAGAAAAAAAATGAAAAGAAAGAGACAAGAGAAAAGAAGAAGACCATATCATGTTGAGTATGACGAAGTAATCACAGAATGTGATTAAGACATCCAGGTTGGTTAGACCCACTGATCTGATTATCCAAGACGAAATCATCGAGTTGGCTTACTTAAGTAATAAGCTGTGAAAGAGCCTTGGCACACACGCACTAGGAGTCTAGTTCGGATCACCTATTCAGACGACCAGAGTTGAGTGTATCAAGTACTTTGAAAGTTCTCTGGTTTCGACACGAAGCATTCGTTGAGGACGAAAATATGTTTAGCTATCAGGATTATCTCGTGAGAGGCAGTACAATATATCATCAGTATCAGTTTGGGGTGAGGCCCATATCAGTATCAACATGGGGGTGAGGCCCACATCAGTATCAGTCTGGGGGCGAGGCCCATATCAGTATCAGCATGGGGGCGAGGCCAACATCAGTATCAGTCCAAGGTTGAGGCCCATATCAGTATCAGCATAGGGGGCGAGGCCCACATCAGTATCAGCATGGGGCGAGGCCCACATCAATATCAGTCCAGGGTTGATGCCCATATCAGTATCAGCACGGGGGCGAGGCCCACATCAGTATCAGTCTGGGGGCGAGTCCCATATCAGTATCAGCATGAGGGCGGGGCCTATATCAGTATCAATCCAGGGTTGAAGCCCATATCAGTATCAGCATGGGGGCGAGGCCCACATCAGTATCAGTCTGGGGTGAGGCCCACATCAATATCAGTTCAGGGTCGAGGACCCATTACATCATCAGTTTGAGGGCGAGGCCCACATTGTCAGTGGTATTGGGATGCGTCCCAGGGTCGAGGTGCCCCCGTTGTCGATTGCAGTTCTGAGATGCGTCCCAGGGTCGAGGGCCCACTGCTTCATCAGTTGTAGTTTCGGGATGCGTCCCAGGGTCGAGGGCCCACTACATCATCATTTTGAGGGCGATGCCCACATTGTCAGCGGTATTGGGATGCGTCCCAGGGTCGAGGTGCCCATATTGTCGATTAAAGTTCTGGGATGCGTCCCAGGGTCGAGGGCCACTGCATCATCAATTGTAGTTCCGGGATGTGTCCCAGGGTCAAGGACCCACTACATCATCAGTTTGAGGGCGAGGCCCACATTGTCAGCGGTATTGGGATGTGTCCCAAGGTCGAGGTGCCCCCGTTGTCGGTTTGCAGTTCCGAGGTGCGTCCCAGGGTCGAGGGCCCACTGCATCATCAGTTGTAGTTCCGGGATGCGTCCCAGGGTCGAGGACCCACTACATCATCAGTTTGAGGGTGAGGCCCACAATGTCAGCGGTATTGGGATGCGTCTCAGGGTCGAGGTGCCCCCGTTGTCGGTTGCAGTTCCAGGATGCGTCCCAGGGTCGAAGGCCCACTGCATCATCAGTTGTAGTTCCGGGATGCGTCCCAGGGTCGAGGGCCCACTACATCATCACTTTCAGGATGTGACCCAGGGTCGAGGGCCCACTGCATCATCAGTTGTAGTTCCGAGATGCGTCCCAGGGTCGAGGGCCCACTACATCATCACTTTCAAGATGTGACTCAGGGTCGAGGGCCCACACATCAGTTGCAATTCCGGGATGTGTCCCAGGGTCGAGGGCCCGCTGCATTATCATCAATCCAGTTCAACACAACAGGCAAGTCAAATGGCA
This sequence comes from Zanthoxylum bungeanum, assembly GCA_019454045.1. NCBI lineage: Eukaryota > Viridiplantae > Streptophyta > Magnoliopsida > Sapindales > Rutaceae > Zanthoxylum > Zanthoxylum bungeanum. The sequence continues at coordinate 17,956 of SKCR01023381.1, read as the reverse complement.
GCTGGCGAGCCAGGTAAGTAAAAATACATTGCACGTACTTTGATAGGATTGTCATTGTCACACACTGCATAAGTCCCATCAAAGTGGGGGCGATATGTTGGAAATTAATTGTTGTTAATTATTTGGTGTTGTTAAATAACAACAATTAGTAATAATTTCATGTTGGAAATTATTAAGTTAATTATTTGGTGTTGTTAAATAACAACAATTAGTAATAATTTCATGTTGGAATTTATTAAGTTAATTATGTGGTGTTGTTAAATAATAACAATTAGTAATGATTTCATTACTAAGTAAACAACAAGAGTTGTTAATCAAATAATTAAGTAACAACAAGAGTTGTTAAGTGACAACAATTAGTAAAATGTTAAATGGGAAACATATGGTACACCCATGATGGTAACATTTTTGGAAGGGTTAGAGAAAGTCATTATGCATCCAAATACATGTGATTACATAGTAATCAATGCATGTGATTAAATAGTAATCAATGATTAATAGTCATCCATGCATGTGAGCTAATAGTGACTTAGTTTCCCTCCTATAAATAAGACCATTTGCTTATTGAGTTAAGCAATCAATTAAGTTTGATTAAGAGGTCTCTACAAGCTTAAAAGAAACTTTGTGTTTTTTAATGGCTTCCGCAACAAAGAACATTATCGCTGAACTCAACAAGGGTGAGAAACTGAATGGCGATAATTATGAAATTTGGAGCATGAAAATCCAATATGTGCTAGAAGAACAAGAGGTTCTTGAAACTTTGAAAATGAGCATGGATGAACCTGAACAGGGCACTACGGCCCAACACAGGCGAGACCGAGAGGCTTATGAGGCCTGGAAGAAAAAGAATTGCATTGCCCGTATTACGTTGCTGAGCAGTATGGATAATGACCTAATGAAAGAGTTCAGGAAATATGACATGGCTAAGGACGTGTGGTCCACACTAGCTGAAAAGTTTGGTAGTACCTCAATAACCAAACTCAGGTCACTAACAATCAAGTTTGACACATATAAGAAACGTCATGAGTTCAATATGTCAAAACACTTGAGGCAAATGTCAAACATGCTTACTGAACTGGCAGATGCTGGACATGTTCTTACAGATGAACAGAAAGTCCAAGCGGTCATTCGTTCTCTTCCAAATAGCTGAGAGCATATGAAGATGCATTTGACCCATAGTGAGAGCATCAAAACCTTTGATGATGCTAAACGTCACCTTGAATTAGAAAGCGACCGCTTTGCGGCTGCTAAGTCAAATATTGAAGTGTATATGACAGAAACTAGCAAACCTGGGGGTTTCAAGAAGAAAAGAAAGTTTCATGGTGGTGGGTTCCAGTTCGGAAAAGAACAAAATTCTTCCAAGCCAGAAAAGAAACAGAAAACCAATCAACATGTGAAAGGAAAACGTCCTACCAAAAAGAAAAACATGGCAAAGGTTAAATGTTTTAACTGTGGTAAGAAAGGTCATTTTGCTCGTGACTGCACTGAGCCTAAAAAGGTGAATACCTTTCGTGCATATTTAAATTAAATATGTGTTTCAAGTTCAATCTTTCTAACTGAATCTAATCCTTTGTGGACTGTAGACTCAGGAGCCATAGACCATGTAGCGAAGGATAGAGATGCCTTCGTGGAATTTCGGCGAATTTCACATGGGGTGAAGTGGATATATGTTGGCAACAACTCACGGGTTGAAGTCAAAGGCATAGGAACATGCAAGTTAGTCATGCATGGTGGAAAAACTTTACTACTACATGATGTATTGTTTGCTCCACAAATTCGTTGAAATTTAGTCTCTGTGTTGGTTTTGGTTAATTTAGGTTTCAATTTGAACTTCCATAAATTTGGTGTTGATTTGTACTTAGGCACAATACATTATGGTTCTGGTTATTTTCTGGATGGTTTTATTGTATTAAATGTTGAATGTTTTAATCACAATTTCGGTTTTTCATTTTTTACTTCATCTGTCAGTGATGATAGTGATGTATTGTGTGGCATGCTAGACTTGGCCACATTGGCCATCAAAGAATGAACAGATTAGCCAAAGAAGGCTTTATATGAAATATTGAGAAGGTAGAATTGTCAACCCGTGAATATTGCTTGGTAGGAAAAACTGCGAGAAAACCATTTGGAAAAAGGGACTAGAGCAGAATTTCCATTACAATTAATTCATTCAGATATATGTGGTCCAATGAATATCAGGGCAAGGCATGGAGCATCTTATTTCATCACATTCATAGATGATTTTACACGCTTTGGTTATGTCTATTTGATTACTCATAAATCCGAAGCATTAGAATGTTTCAAGAAATTTATGAATTTAATAGAAAATCAATTAGACAAGAAAACTAAAGCACTACGCACTGACCGTGGTCGTGAGTACTTATCTGATCAGTTCAGAGAATTATGTGATGAAAAATGAATTAGTCGTCAGTTGACTACTTCTGCTACTCCTCAACAAAATGGTGTTGCGGAATAAGAAATAGAACTTTTCTTGAAATGGTTAGGTTTATGATGGCACAAGCAAATTTGCCTATAACCTATTGGGGTGATGCATTATTAACTGCCACATATGTACTTAACCGAGTGTCATCTAAATCTGTGTCCATCACACCATATGAGTTATGGACAGGTCGTAAACCAGATATTCACTTTCTAAAACCTTGGGGTTGTGCGGCTTATGTTCATGTGCGTTCTCACGAACATGGAAAGTTAGGCCTAATAGGAAAAAAGAGTATCTTCATAAGATATTCTGAACAATCAAAAGGATATGTTTGCATAGGTGAACATGAAAGTGGAGGCGTGACAGAATTTGAATCACGAGATATCACATTTTTAGAAAATGATTTTCCTAAGCATGGAGAGATAGGTCAAGATTTATCTCTATATGAAACTCAAGATCACATGGATCACATGATTGGTGAACACTCGGGTTTACCTAATTCAAGTGGGAGTGATGAGAGAAATTTGAGAAAACATGATGAATCTATTTCACATGAATCTCAAAATGATGAATTAGTTTCACACGAGTCTCATTTACGTGATCCGAGTGGGAGTGATGTACATAATCTAAGTGGAAGCAATGTGCACGATCCAAATGGGAATAATATCAAAACTGAGGAATCAGTTCCACCACTAGAATCCCAATTGCGACGTAGTAATCGTATAGACATTGTTCGACGTCATTTCGATATCGAAGGAGAAACCTTTATGATTCTACCTCAAGATGATGAAGAACCTAGAAACATAAGAGAGGCTCTTCAGTGTCTTGCTAAGGAAAAATGGATGAAGCAATGGAAGAAGAGGGAGTCAATGAGGTCCAACCAAGTTTGGGAATTGGTTGATCTACCCAAATGACGCAAAGCTGTTAAGAACAAATGGGTTCTTAAAATAAAGCGTAATGCCGATGGCAATATCGAAAGATATAAAGCACGACTTGTGGCAAAAGAGTATACGCAACAGGAAGGAATTGACTATGAAAAGACCTTTTCACCTGTTGTAAGGTTTACCTCAATTCGCTTGATTCTGGCTATAGTAGCAAGCATGGATCTAGAATTACATCAATGGATGTAAAGACTATTTTTCTCAATGGAGAACTTGATGAAGAAATCTACATGGAACACCAGTAGGTTTCATAAAAAAGAAAATGAAAAGGAAAAAGTATGTAGACTTTAAGTCTATATATGGTCTCAAGCAATCGTCTAGACAATGGTATATACGATTCCACAATACAATCATTTCGAATAATTTCACAATGATAGATGAGGATCATTTGTGTACACCAAGAGAGATAAAGATAAGTTCATTATCTTATCTTTGTACGTGGATGATATACTTATAGCGGGAAATGATAAGGAGTTTGTTAAACACATTAAAGAATGGTTATCATCTAACTTCGAGATGAAATATGGGTGAAGCTGCATATATTCTTGGGTTAAGATCTCAAGAAATCGTTCAAAGAATTTATTATCTCTTTCACGGAGTTATATATAAATAAAGAAAATTCTTGAACGCTTCCAAATGCAGGCTTGCAAACACCCATTGATACTCCTATCACGAAAACTGAAGCTTTGAGTCGTAAATTGTGTCCTGAAACTCCACAGGAGGAAAATGAACAAATGAAGAAAGTTCCTTATGCAAATGCAGTTGGAAGTTTAATGTATGCAATGTTGTGTAAAATACCTGATATCTGTTTCGCTGTTAGAATGGTAAGTAGATACCAATCCAATCCAGGACTAGCACATTGGAAAGCACAGTTAAAAGAATATTTAGGTATCTGTGAGGGACAGCTGATTACTCATTGTGTTATCAAGGAATGATCTGCAATTGAGAGGCTAACTGATGCTGACTGAGGAGGAGATTTAGATGAAAGAAAATCTACCTCCGGTTTTGTTTTCTTGCTAAACAATGGTGTCATTTCATGGGCAGTAAGAAGAAACAATCTTGTATAGCCTTATCCACAATGGAGGCTGAATTGTGGCCTTTTCATCAGCAGTACAAGAGGCTGTGTGGTTGAAAATGTTCTTGGATCATTTGGGTATGTCAAATGAAGCTTCTGGTCCAGTATTAGTTAACTGTGATAGTGAAGCAGTGATAGCCTACACAAAAGACCCAAAATTCCATTGTAAAACGAAACATAAAGATACCAAATATAACTTTGTGAAAGACATAGTTGCACGAGAAGAGGTAAACATGAAGTACATTTCTACGCAAGAAATGGTAGCAGATTCATTGACCAAGCCTGTTCCTAGAGATGTCTTTGTTAGACATGTAAAAACTCAGGGATTGCGTAGATGTTAATGTGCTTACATATTATGATATGTATTTTTTCCCAAATAATGTTTACTAATGTTAATACTTATTGATATTTGTGTTCAATACTTACATGTTATTATGTTGATACATGTTTAAACAAATATACTATTAGTTAGTATGAGAAGTATGTCAGACAAGTGAATGATTGGCCCTCTCACACGGGCAATCGCCTCCATTACTTTGTGTTAATGGAGATGAGACAAATTTTTAAGCTATCTGAGTGATAATTTAGAGAGCTCAAGCTTGAAAATTAAGTAATGTCGTTATGAGGTCTGTGATATGACCTAAGGTGAATAAGTTCGTTTCACCTTACTTGTCTTAATGTCAGTTATGAGTTAGACATTGTGTTTGTCTGAACTATAATCTGTACGGTATTTTATGAGACATGCGCTCCATGGAAATTAGAGAATACCGTAGCACATGTTTTCATACCATGAGTACATTTGCGGCTATTGAGGGTAATACAAGTAAAGATCTCAGTCTTGATATTGTGTGAGACCCTTGAGATTATTTCAATCTCACATTGTACCCTTTAGACTCTTGTCTGCTTCTTAAAACTTAGATTTGATGATCGCTATCTTGGAGTGTTACTAAAAGATCATGAGAGATTCGATCTGAAAGAACATCTCTGGAAAAGCGATTGAATCAAAGTTGAGAGATTCGAGAAAGGAGAAAGATCATTATATAAGTAATATCACATTAGCTTGTATTCACTGGTCGACCAATTATGTTATTCTATTTGATCAAACATGATTGTGAATACAAAATAAATATTACATTCGAAAAGAGATCGAGAGAGATTTAATGTGATAAATGATCGAGGTTACTGCATACATAATCCACTATGATACTATCCATTTTTCGAGCTGGCTATATATTCCTAACAGATGTATAGCAAGTGAGCTCTCGAAGTATGCTGGTCGCACGGCACAATTGCAAGTATGAATTATTCTTGTAGAGATAATAAAAATTTTGATCCCATCATGTGTGAGTGGGAGATGTGGAAATTAATTGTTGTTAATTATTTGGTGTTGTTAAATAACACCAATTAGTAATAATTTCATGTGGAAATTATTAAGTTAATTATGTGGTGTTGTTAAATAACAACAATTAGTAATGATTTCATTCATTACTAAGTAAACAACAAGAGTTGTTAATCAATAATTAAGTAACAACAAGAGTTGTTAAGTGACAACAATTAGTAAAATGTTAAATGAGAAACATATGGTACACCCATGATGATAACATTTTTGGAAGGGTTAGAGAAAGTTATTATGCATCCAAATACATGTGATTACATAGTAATCAATGCATGTGATTAAATAGTAATCAAGGATTAATAGTAATCCATGCATGTGAGCTAACAGTGACTTAGTTTCCCTCCTATAAATAAGATCATTTGCTTATTGAGTTAAGCAATCAATTAAGTTTGATTAAGATGTCTCTACAAGCTTAAAAGGTATGCAATTGTGTTGTAGTTATATAGATTTATTTCAATTAGCATGTAAATAAATCTAGGACTAGTAATATATGTATGGTTAGATCCTAAGATGACAAACATGTAAATATATTAGGGATTATGTTTCCTAACAATATATATGTATGTATATATGACTAGACTTTTTTAAAACTTTTTAAAAAAAAAAAAACAATATAATCAAACAAATGGCATTATAGTACATATTAAAAAAATTTATTACATTGTTTCTAATGCAAAAGTTTATGAAATTATTATAATAATTAAAGATAAGAATCAATTACATTCTTTGGAAAGAAAAATATAAGAAAGTGTTTAACACATTGCAAATAAAAAATTTATGATTTTTAAGTTAAGGGAAATAAGTGTATTTATAAGGACATTTGTAAGATAATATTTACTTATTTTCGGACCTTTTTTTCTTATTCAAACAAAAAAATTCACTTTTTATATTAAATAGTAAATGTATGAAATTAAGAGATAAAATAAGAAAAACAAACAAGTATATAATGAAATATCCGAAAATAAATCAAATTAAGATTTAAGACATAAAAACGAACATGCTCTTAATATTTATCATTCATTTTTGTATATGTCATAATCATCCATCTTTAAAAGTCATGGAAAGATGATGTGAGGAAAAAAAATGAGGGAATTTGGATCCTCAGAAAACATGCCGCATCAGGTTTTTTTTCATAAGCATATGAATGACTAGAACCCTCTGATCCATTCGAGGAGAGTTTGAATTTCAAACTCTCTGTGTCATCTTAAAAAGTTGTATCTGCAAAATTATCTACTTCATCAGTACAAATAAAATTTGTAAAGGAGTTTATATCTCTACGATTATTTATCTATGATTTTATACTTGTGCCAGTACGTAGAGCTACGATGGATCCCCATTCTTAACCATGAATGATATTGTTAATAATTGATTGTGACCAAATTAAAGTATTGGGTCTGAGTTGTGCTAATCTTTTAAAGTTTTTTTTTTTTATTTTTTTTGGGTTAAGTGTGCATTTTATAACAATATAAATTAAAATTTAATTATAGATATATTTGTCAAAAAATATAAACAAATGTATCATTCAGATTTGAGATGAAAACAACACTAACGAAGTTTTAAGATAATGTATGATAGAGTTGAGTCTGCATTATTTAATATTAAATATATAAGACAAATATATCTAGTTTAAATTCACATTTTAAAACGCGTGAACATGACACAAAGAAAATGACTCATTCCTATATATACATAATTAAATTATATTTAAGATATAATGATCCAAATCAATCCTAATAAAAAAAAAATACACAACATTCCTCTTGGTAATCTTTCCATAACTATCACTGTTGTTAGTAATTGACGTGCCGTTTACGATACAGCTGCTTTCTTTCTCTGTTGGTAGTAAAGAGGGCTGCGCCACCATTAAAGAAAGTCACTCTCAATCTATATATATTTCCAAAAAAATTCTTCATTCTCTGTAGTGAGTGTAATTAGACGTTGGCACATTAAGCCGCCCACCTTTTTTTCTACGTATATATTATTGCAGCCTTTATTATTATTATTATTATTATTATATTATTATTATTATTTTCCAAACTTTATAACGCTAAAACTCCTTAATATTGTTTCCCACTTTACATCTTTTTATTGTGATTCATTGTAAAATTGGTAGCCAGAGCTAGCAGTCCCGTATGGATAACTCAGATGTACTTTTTCCAGCAGGTTCATCAAGATTTTCAGCTTCTCAGTTCTCATTGGACATGGGAATTAATTATCCACAAGCACAAGAACAAGCCCAGGGAGTATCTAAATTTCAACTATATTCAGATAGTAATAATAGCAATATTTTAGCAGGTGATAGTGGAACATCTGGGAGTAATAATGAAAAGGTGAAACAGGCAGGGGCTTCAAAGAAAGGAGAGAACAAAGGGATCAAAAAGCATAGATATGCTTTTCAAACAAGAAGCCAGGTTGACATACTTGATGATGGTTATAGATGGAGGAAATATGGCCAAAAATTGTTAAGAACAGCAACTTCCCCAGGTTAGTCCGTATTTTTCTGGTAGCCGATCGATCACTTTCTTAATCAATCATATATTATAAGTTGTTTATGAACAACATCTCCAAGGGATTTGAATTGACTTTATTATAAATTGTTCATCCTTATTCATGTGATGATTATTGTATTTTTTCCATTAATTTACACGATATTATTTCTAATAAGTAATAAATGATTGTAATATGGGTATTTTAGTTTTCATAACTGAATGGAGATGAAATTAATAGCCTTATTTCTTCTACAAGACATTCAACTTTTTGTACAAATTTAGCTTTATTTTATCATCTTGACATCTTGTCTTTTCTAGCTTTTACTGTCCTCTAATGTACATCAAAGCAACAATAATAATCAAATAAATTACTTATAAAACCATTATTACTTAGTGTTAATTAAGTGAAGTGATTCAATAATTTTCCTGACCTTTGGCAGAAGTTATTACAAATGTACCCATAAAGGGTGCAATGTGAAGAAGCAAGTCCAACGCAATTCTAAAGATGAACAGATTGTGGTGACAACATATGAAGGAATTCATACACATCCAATTGGGAAACTCACTGACAGCTTTGAACAGATCCTGCTGAAAGCATGTACTACTACTTCGTAAAGTTTTTGCTATAGCTAGATCCTCAACTTCTCTTCAACTAGTGTTTATACTTTATATGTACAGTGTTTTTTGTGTGATGCCTAGCTATTTATTTTCATAAACTTTCCTTCAATACAATAATAATGTTATGCTCAGCATGAAAAATTAAGGATATGAATTGGAAGGATTTGGTTTCTATTAAAGAGAATGATAGTTTAATTCATTTACAAATTATTTTTACAATTAGGGTTTCTCATAAATATCTAAAACCTCATTTAATCCTTAATGCCAAAACAATGATAGAAAAATATCCTGTTAAAAGATAAAGGTGATCATTTCACAAATAATCTATATTGATTAAGTATCAGATTAACTTGCACTTTATTAATTTTTAGATAACTTATTCTTATAAGATGGTTTTTGAATATGAGTTCTACCCATGGCCCCAGAAGATGACGTCGGATTGGCAGTGTTGTTGAGCATCATGAAATGTTGTGGTCCATTTGTCTCACTTTGATTATATATGAGATTAATTTGTAATTTATTAGTTATTTGGCATATTCTCCTTACAAGTTGATTTTTATATATGAATTCTACCCGTGAGTTAATAATAAATGCCTCAAATGATTAATTTTTGAGTGAAAATGTAATATTTAGTATTCAACAATATATTTTTTTGACAATAGAAATATGGAAGCAGAATCATCCACACAACCACCACCTAAACACCAGAAACCCACTGTTTTTCTATCAGACATTCCTTCAACCTTACCACATCAACCACCAGATCAATTAATCTCACAACCTGTAAAAGAACCTGTTGAATTTATTCATAAACCCTCAAACCAGCTTGTCTCTCATCTTACTGATGAATCATCAGAAGAGGAAATTTTTGAATTAGCCTCAAAAGATGTGTTGATAACATCTCTTTCTCAGACTTCTGATCTGAGAAAGATCTTGTTGATATCACTACCTTGTTTATGGCAACTTCCATTTGTTTAAATACATAGCAACAGACAAGAAAGTCTGATAGTAACTGGTAAACCTCTTCGCCCATGAAGGGTGAGAGCAAGACGAAATGGGCCAAGATGGAGATGGGTGTATTCTTCTCTTTTCCATCCAGAAATCAGATCTAGAGGAATTTCAAGAGTGGCATATTATTCAGATGATGTAGCTTCTAAAGCGTATTGGTCCAATCTGGAGGATTGTACATATTCTTTGGGTTTTCTGGTGGACACCAAAGTTCTAATACTACGAGTAACAAAAATTTTCTGTCGGTAGCTATTGTACGGACATTCAAAAGCCCATTATCAGTTGCTTGAACAGTTTGAGTCCATAGTCCAAGCCCATGTTATTGTTGTAACATCCCCGATCTGGGAGATGTCACCGGTAAGGAATAGCAGTACTAATCCCATAAGCCTCTGACTCCTCGACTATGTTCTTCACTACTAAACGTCTAAATGCAAAGTCATGCACAGGGACTATAGCCCAACACAATAACATAAAATGCTTTTATTACTCATAATTGTGAACTCAAACATACTTCTCTTTACAACACTTTAACGGTCATTTATAATGACTTATACGACACAAATGTATGCATACAACTTTACTTTGACTCTGATTGGACTCTTATGCTCTCCGAATTGGTGGACTCCAAACCCTAATGACTGCATCAGTATCCGTCCTCATGAGCTCGTCCTCCATGAAAACCTGCAACCATAGAAAATTGGGAGTGGGGGGTTAGATCGTTATTCGATCTAAGTGAGTGGACAAGAAAACTGAAATGCTCAAATCAAAACATTAGGTTTTTAAAACTAAAGTTTCAGAAAATCACTTCATATGGAATCTCTTTTCTGAAAACTCCGTCTGAAATCTCTTTAATAAAACTTTTCTTTCTGAAAACTGCTTTTGAATTACTGGTTTCTGAAAACTGTTTCTAAAGTCTGGTTTTTGAAAACTACATTTCTGAAAATCTGATAAATGTGATGCTTTGTATCTGAAAACATGGATGTATGAGGACGTTACGTATCGTCATCCCCCATACGCCTAACTATAGCCAGTAGTGCAAATACATGACTTTGGGGCGTTACGTATCACCGTCCCCCAAAGCATGCCACTACTGTCTCTGAAACGGGTGGTATTGGGGCGTTACATATCGCCGTCCCCTCAGTCCTCTACATGTGCACATGTCTCTATCCGTCAATTTCAAACTGTATCAAGTTGCATACTTGGGTGGGTTTTTCCCCCATGCCCCGAAAAACATAAAAATCATACTTTGAGTCTCAAAACTGTACACAATATTTTCTGAAAAATATTTATTTTCTCAAACATAACTTTATATGAAAATAATTGTAAGGAAAATCTTCTAACACCCTAAAGCGTAAAATATAAGTCTGAAAAAAAATAAAAATTTATTTAAAAGAAGAGTGTCCAATCATTGTTTTGGAATCTTACCGGCATTACTCGCTCGCTGAAGGAATTATGGTTCCTACGATAATCTAAAACTGACAATCTTGGTTAGAACTAGGTTGGGGAACATATTCCGCAGTAAACTAAATTCGTCCATTCAAATACTTATATCACTTTAAAGCGTATTATCTTATATCATGATGTACTGTGCAATTACAGACTGATACGAGACCCATAGGGCAGCCTCTAACACGCTGGGGTGGAACTGGAATGGTTTAAAATCAATTTGGTGGAATTTCTGTCTTTGTGTCGCGACGCAAAGGTCTTGCGCGTCGCGATGCGCATCATCCAGAAGCTTCCCATGAATTCCAGCACGCGTCTCGACGCAGGCCTGATTCCCAGGTTTCTGTATTTTCTTCCCTCGTGTGTTTTTCACCCAAAAACATCCGTAATACTTCCATACCACTTCCAATACACAATCCAACAAATCACATCAATTTCACACATACTAAACTACCAAGTTATCATCATTAACTACTCACTTATTTAATCACAAATACATTATTCTTAAATCAAACTTTTAAACTTTTCAAATTCAAATACTTAACTCTATAACTCATTTCTTTACCTATAAACCATCAATATGCACATGCCTTTGTCTCTAATTTATCTTCAAGTTTCAAAAATTTAACAAACTAAAATTTGGGTCAAATTTTCTTCCTTTCATCTTCTTGATTTTCCTTCACTTTTTAAGCTCCCATGATGGGCAAACCCCTTTGTTTACTCCTCTTTTCTTCTTTTTTCTTCCTTTTTTCTTCTATTCTTCTCCTTCTTCTTCTCCTTCTTCTCCCCTTTTTCTTTCTCTCGGCTACGTATCTTCTTTCTTTTTTTTCTTTTTCATTTTCATTTTGGAAATAGTGAATAGTAGCCCCTTTTTATACTTGGGTTTATTTGATATCTTGAAAAATGGAGAAAAGTGTAGAAAGTTTGAGAATTTTCCATTTGACCCCGAAATCACTATTCATCCGAAATTTTGACTTACATTTTTGACCTATTTCTGGTCCAATTTTGGAAAAATATTCAATACGGAAGTTGTAGGTCTCGATCTCAGATTTCCGACGATATAAAATTCATAGAAATCAGAGTTCGTATGAAAAAGTTATGCCCCAAATACCACGGGCTAACCAAATGGGAATATTGTACAGTCTCGTCCCGGGACTTTGAGGGATTTACCGATTATCCCCAAAGTCATAACATACGTATATTTGAGTCTCAACATAATTTATTTTATGTGGCTTCATCTCGTACGTAACAGTACCACTGTATGAAGTAGTAAAAACTAACGGTCGTTACAAATTCTCCCCTCCCCTTAAATATGATTCGTCCTCGAATCCTTTTTAAACTTGGGATCTTACCACATACCACCGGGTTCACGACCTCTCTCTAGGCCATCAGCTTTAACTAGCTTTATACTCGAAACTATCTTGTTTCACCTGCTAGAACTCTTACTTTTCTGTAAACTAATTCACGCTCGCTTCAGTCTTTCCATTACCTTGTACTTCTTAAATTCTAGGTCGAGAGGGGGATTCCTCATCATGTTCCCATAAATTCGACTGGTTACTTAACCTTACGGCCATGCTACAATCTTTTTGATGCACCAAGTAGCCTCATTCCTAAATCTTTCATTATATTTTATTTATTCTAGCTCATTACTCGCATAAGTTATCAGTTCTGAATGATTCTAGGTTTGTGGGTTATGTCCACTCCTTCTATTTCTTGACTGTCAAGACTTCTTATATGTATTCCATAAAAAGATATATTATAAGAATCTCCTTACTAAGAACTCAATGCTCTTTTACGTATTCTGCATAACTATAGGGCTAGGTTTTTCTACATTTACTGACGGATCCTTTATCTCTATAGGTATTTGCACTTTCTTGTAACTGGGCTCTTTTACGATGGATTTAACCCTGGAAGGTATATACGTACATGTGTCTATACTAGGCTGCTTACCGGTTCCTCTCTACAATTTCTTGTCTCTGATTATCTGCATAACTTAAGACTTTGTAATGCAGGGTCTGACTCTTTATGTACCTTTTATCCTCTATTATTGTCCACTTAATGGGTTTATACTAAGAAAGTTGGGTCTGGTAGTTTTGTTGGGGTTGAACTATATCCACATTTTTACTTAAATTGCACTCTTGCTGTAAACGGAGACGTTGGTGCTTCAGTCCCTACTATAATCCATTCTTTTCTTCGTACCATTATTTTCACTGCTACTGCAAGTCTGGTTTCGGTGCTCCTCACTGACTTGTTCTCCAAAGTCTAGTGCTTTCAAGGGTCATCACCCAAATATACGTACACATGTCATACCTTAAGGATTCACTCCATATGCTAGTTGCAACTCTGTAGCAACTTATCAGTTATCTCCTCAATTCTGTATTATTCTGATACATCTACCAAACCACCCATACCCGTGGCTTAGGCCGTCCCAAACCCGTAGTGGTTTGGTCAACTAAGTCTGAGGCTGGGTACTTAATGTGCTTTACGTGAACTAACACGTAAGGGATCTTTGGTTGCATTTCGATTCTACGAAATCTTGTAGTTACACACTTCGTCTTACTTACTAGGTATTCTTCTACTACCATTACTGAACCTCCACAGCTTTGCTTCTGATCTTTTTCCTTTGTATTCTACTTGCCTTCTATTTGTCTTATGCTATACTAAGAACTCCCACGGTCTATGTCTTTGGTTCCTTATCTGAAGGATATCTTTTCCTTTCTCTATACATTATTGTGTCTAACACTGGTTCCTTTGTATCCTAGTTAATAATTAACTAATATTTTCTTCTTGTATCATACCATCTGATCAACTTCTTTCTAACACTTTGATCCAACACTGGCTCTTACTTTTATTATGTTCTTGAAATATGTCTGAAGGTCTTTTGTCCAGTTTTCTTCCATTATACTTTCACTCATTCCTGGGAATGTCTTGAGGCAACCATCAGTATCCACCTCTGCTGCTGATGTCTAACGAGGGTTGGGAGGGGGGGACCTTGTTCTGAGGGCTTTCTGGTCATGGTGATCTAGTTGTACAAATGACTTATTTATAAGTTTGGAACCTCAATGTATACAAGTCTGATAACTTTCCTCACATTATGGTATGACTACTAAAACTGTCTAGTTGTCTCTTCTAACTTTACTTCTAATTACCTTCGACTATTGCACTCACTGCCCCTTCTGTGAAGTCCTTCTAAGGTCGTGCTTTCTAAGAACTTCCTCGTATTATCTCTGTACTTTTCCTATCTTATCTTTTTTGTTAGCCTTCTAAAGTTATTACTTCCTCTCTCTGGGTACCACTATACTATCTTGTTATTCCTCATTAATAAGCTTACCCTGCTACGTAAGTTTCTTTCTTATCTCAGTTCCTTGAACTTCTTACATCTCTATTCTCCTGAAAATTCTCTTTCAACCTCGAATATCTAGAATATCTTTTACTAAATCTCTAGCTTAGGTATTACTTTTCATCTAGTCTTCTCATTCTCATCTTAGTTCCTTGAATTCCTCATATCTTTATTTCCCTGGAAACTCCCTCATATTTGATTGCTCAAGGCATATTCTTATTAAACCTTGGGTTCGAGTACTTTTTTTTATCTAATTTCTCATTTTCATTACCATGGGTCTCTTTATAAGTTACTCACTTTAATCCTTAGAGTTTTTCTCTCTAATTTCTTTGTATTTCTAAGTCTTTACCTTTTTAAAGGCTCCTTAATTTAATGTTGGCCTCTAGACTAGCTCAACTTATTGTGACTCCAAACTCTTCTGGCTCATGTTGCTTATCTAAATCTCTTTGAACTCATCCATTTGGTTGTCTAGCTATCTCGCAATTCGCATATCCTGTCAACTACTCTTCTTTATTAGTCTTTCTTTTTCCTTTACTGGGCGCTAATGTAGAAGGGTGAGTACATACACTCTCTAAGGATCTACAGATATGCATGTCTGCCTTACAATTAGGTTTTACAACGATTTGGTTAGATGTTTGCACGCTTTCTAAAATTGAAGTTTCTGAAAGAGAGGGTCGTTATTGGTTCTGCGGGAACCTGGTTATTCCTTGACTCTACGCCATGCTACTGAGGCTAGTGGTGATTCACTCTTCTAGCTATTTCTTACATCTATGTTCTTTGCTCTTGCCACCAACCATAACCAGGGCACTTTGTTCTATGGTCTGTACTAGTACCTTCATCACTTCTAAATATCCCTAACCTCACGGGTCTGTTCTTTTATACTTTCATGGTTTTCTACTGGCTGGTGGGCTGATCATTAGGTTCTATCGTATTAGTCTATCATGTGGACTTTTACTAGTGCTGCAAACCTTGTGCTGACTTGTCTTGTTCTCTAAGCTATACTGGGTTCTCTTCCTAATAACCTCGAAACTTCCTTAATCTCTTTCTGGGTGATCAATCTTCTGAGATCCTACGTGGACTCTCGTCAGATTTCTTATGGTCGTCTATACTTATGCTGGTAGGGAATAGGGTAAACATCTTAAGTCTCGACGGGCTTCGATATCCTTATTCTGGATCTATGTGTCCTGGTAGGGTATATTCCTCATGTAAGGTAGGTATGAGGTAGGCTCTATCAGGGCAACTTCCTTATCTGGTGCCACTGGGGGGTTCGAAGACTAAATAGTTTGAGGTCTTGTCTCTATCAGATTTTTAGTGGTAAAGTAACTAATCGTTTCTATTTCTTGTTTATGGATCTGGGTCGGGGTTTGGGTATCTGGAGTTCTCTAAATCCTTTTTGGCATCTAGGTCCATTGGGGCCCTCAAGACTAGTCTGGGTTTCTTACTTCTATTACCCCTCTGGCTATTCTTCGTTACTCGGGAAACTCGCTATTTATTAAAGGTACCTGAATGTTATTTGATCCGTCCAAAAATATTTCCTAATAAGAGAATGGATCTTACATCTACCAGGCAACTCTAAAACTTGCTGGGGTTTTCTCTATTCTCTTGGCTACTATAGGTTCCTATACTTTCTTTCTAATCTGATCTTATATCTCTATCTTTTCTTACTTCTGACTATTTAATCATCCTGACACTTTCCTTACTTCTCTTCCTAGCTTTCTCTTTCTCTCTTACTTTCTTGGATAACTTCTTTGGAACTTACTATCTGGTTCCATAGCTTGTACTGAACTTGGGGAGTAATCTAGGATGAGTACGGAATGATTCCTACCTAGAGTAATGAAAAAGGATTCAGAAGACTTGTAAATACTTGCTAACCTGTCTGAGGATCTTGAGGACATACTCGAGGATCGGATACTGGAGAGGTAGTGCCCCACATACTAGTATCTCAGACATAATAAGTATACAAGATCCCAACACTCTACCCACTGCAGTCACTGACTCCCTAGACCATGCTCTGATACCATCTTTGTAACATCCCCGATCTGGGAGATGTCACCGGCAGGGGATAGCAATACTAACCCCATAAGCCTCTGACTCCTCAACTATGTTCTTCACTACTAAACCGTCTAAATACAAAGTCATGCACAGGGACCGTAGCCCAACTCAACAACATAAAATGCTTTTATTACTCATAACTGTGTACACAAACATACTTCTCTTTACAACACTTTAACGGTCACTTATAATGACTTATACGACACAAATGTATGCATACAACTTTACTTTGACTCTGATTGGACTCTTATGCTCTCCGACTCCGAACTGGTGGACTCCAAACCCTAGTGACTGTATCAGTATCCGTCCTCATGAGCTCGTCCTCCAAGAAAACCTGCAACCATAGAAAATTGGGAGTGGGGAGTTAGATCGCTATTCGACCTAAGTGAGTGAACAAGAAAACCGAATTACTCAAATCAAAACATTAGGTTTTTAAAACTAAAGTTTCAGAAAATCACTTCATATGAAATTTCTTTTTTCTGAAAACTCCATCTGAAATCTCTTTAATAAAACTTTTCTTTCTGAAAACTGCTTTTGAATTACTGGTTTCTGAAAACTAATTCTAAAGTCTGGTTTTTGAAAATTGCATTTCTGAAAATCTGATAATTATGCTGCTCTGTATCTGAAAACCTGGACGTATGAAGGCGTTATGTATCGTCGTCCCCCCATACGCCTAACTGTAGCCATCAGTGAAAATCCATGACTTTGGGGCGTTACGTATCGTCGTCCCCCATGCCACAAACTAGAACTGGGGGTGCGGATCTATGCTACCACCCAAGCTCTGAAACTAGGGTCTAGGGGCGTTACGTATCGCCGTCCACCTAGCCCTACTCTAGGATCTGAGGGTGTTACGTATTGTCGTCTCCTCAGTCCTCTACATGTGCACATGTCTCTGTCCGTCAATTCCAAACTGTATCAAGTTGCATACTGGGGTGGGGTTTTCCCTCATGCCCCGAAAAACATAAAAATCATACTTTGAGTCTCAAAACTGTACACAATATTTTCTGAAAAATATTAATTTTCTCAAACATAACTTTATATGAAAATAACTGTAAAGAAAATCTTCTAACGCCCTAAAGCGTTAAAATATAAGTCTGAAACAAAATAAAAATTTGTTTAAAAGAAGAGTGTCCACTCACTGTTTTGGAATCTGG